>PVIW01007527.1:0-71672 GCA_004026585.1 Noctilio leporinus
TCCTCCTCTTCCTCCTTCTTCTTCTTCCTCTTCTTCTTCTTCCTCTTCTTACCGCCCCCTTTCTTCTTCCTTTCATGCTCAGCAATAATTCCAAGGCTTTAAATGTCAAATGATTCCTAAATCCAGCTCCCACATCTCTTCCAGGGCCACCTGCTGTTGTCAAGGACACTGGAAATGGCTGGGGAAAACTTGTGAAGAGTGGACTTCAGAAAAGGAAGGCATAATAATGCTGTTCTGTAACCTGGGAGGGCTCATTATGAACCTTTCCCAGAAACAGAGCCTTGAAAGAAATTGGGCTAAATGAAAACTTTTGAGATTGCCAGTGCTAACCTTTCACTTCATACCAGCAGCCTCAGAAGATAAAATAAACAAGGGACAAAGAGAGCAGTTTCTGCAGGAATGACAAAGTCAAGCTACTCAAAGAGGATGTGAGGTTCCTGTAGGCAGGGAAGGAACCTGGGAGGTGAAGTGAAGTGACAGTACCTCTGGTTTCCAGTGACTGTGGGGAAGCTTTGAGGTGTCACTCAGGACAAAAGAGGGCAAATGTGTCCTTAGGATGAGAAGATTTTACTTAAAAAAATATTCTAAAGGAAGAGATACAAATTTCTTACCAATTTGTGTTGAGAAACAGTCAGAAGGGAATTAAGCTCCCTAGAGGTGAGATATATTTGATTTCAGAAACTAGGGGACCACTTGCAGGCTGGATAGAGCTTCCTCCACTCCATGCCCTGCCCTGATACCCTCTAAAGAGGGTATCCCCAGAACAACCCCCAGGCAGGAGCACTTGTGTGTGGGGTTCTCCTGGGGGACAGAGGGGTCTCACCCCTGCGGGAAGAGAAAAGCCAAGACACTAGACAAAGACTCTGTCTCTGATGGACCCTTTCAAAGAGGTCTATGCATTCTTACCCTTCAGCAGAATCAAGTTTCACCTTCACCAGGACCGGGTGTGGCTTTAGTCTAGGGAAAGGATGAGGGTTATCAGGACAGGTAGGGAGAAATTCCTGCTCCCTGGGCATCAGCAGCTCCTCCTTATGGAGGACAGGTGGGTAGGACATAGCCTCAAAAGGACAAAGGCCACCTTTCCTCCCTCTCTCCAGAGAGGGGCCAGAGATGTACCAGATGCAGCAAAGGTAGGGGTCCCATAGGGAAGGGTTCAAAAATCCATAAGTGCATACCTACCAAAGGACATAGTAGGGCTTCAGGAGTTCACTTGGGAAAGGAAGGTGTACTTTTCAGAGAACATTCTATTTTCTCATAATAAGCAATTTTGAAAAAAAAAAAAGAAGAAAAACATGGCTGAGAAAGACGTATTCCTATCATATAAACAGTGGTTAGCAAAATTTTTCTGTAAAATGACAGATAGTAAATACCTTTGGCTTTGTGGGCCATACTCTCTCTATTGAAACTATTTGCATTAAAGTCCCAAAGAGGCCATATAAATGAATAACAAATAAATGAATAGGCATGGCTATGTTCCAATAAAACTTTATCTATAAATGCAAGGAGCTAGCTAAATTTGGCCCATGGGTTATAGTTTGCCAACTCCTGATATAACTTTCTAAAACACTGGTTCTTTTTTTCACTGGTATCAGAAATTAATTTTTAAAACCTGTGGCTAACAACTCTATGGGCACAACATTATGTTGACTTCAGATTTACCTTAAGTTTTATCTCTGAGCCAACATGAGCCTGGCCATAGGTCAGGCCTCTTGCCTCTCTGGATGCCAGTTTTCTCATGGGGATGTCAGAATCTTACTGAGACATGATCTGCAGAGCACAACTCATGAGGTGTTCTCTTTACGAATTCACTTATTCATGTAATGAAGCTATATTTAGAGCATATTCATATGTAACATAGCTCTAAGAATCTTAATATACATGAATTCTACAATTTTAGTTTTCGAAGATGGAAAAGAAATCTTTGCCAAAGATGTGTGAGTTTGAGTCTGTAAAAAGATCTTGAAAAGATCCAAAACCTATGGCACATTAAGTCCCCAAATCTAAAGTCCTAGAACCTTGCCTGTGCTCCACAGAGAAGGTATGAGATGGACTCAATTATTAGTCTCTCCTTTAAAATGATGATGCATTCATTTTTCTGTAAATATTCATTCAAAATGTATCAACAACAAAAAGAGCTTAAACAAGATGGAAGTTTATTTCTTTCACAGGAAGAGGAGATTGAAATTTGACAATCCAAGTCTGGTATGAAAGCTGTCTTGGTATCACCAAGACCCAGACTCCTTTCTTTCTGTTGCTACATTTGAGTCTATGAAGTCCAATTCATGGTCCAAAATGGCTGCCCAAGCTCCAACCATCACATTTCCATTCTAGTTAGCAAAAGGAAGTTGGACAGGGAAGGGTACAAGTCACTGGCCGGCAGGGTACATATCACTAGCCACAAGGAGAAGTGGGAAATGTGGACTTTTTAGGCAGGAAACAATGTGCTCAGATAAAAGTTGGAATTCTTTTCTTAAAAGAAGAAAATGGATACTGAGAGGTATCCACCCACAGGGGAGACAGGTGTTAATCTAATAATAATTAGTCTTGAGAAGTGCTATGAAAGAGATAAAGAACTACTTGGGGTAGATAAAAAGTCTATCTTTATAAAAAGTGCCTCTCACAAAAAAGGGGAACAGTTCAGTCAACTGGAAGACCCATGGACATGGACAACATGTGGGATTGACTGTGGGATGGGGGATGAGGTGGGTGGGGCAGGAGACAGCAGTGGGGGAAAATGGGATAAACGTAGTACAACAACAATAAAATTAAAGTAAAAAAATTAAGTGCCTCTCAGATGGCACTTGATTGATGGATAGTTGTCACCCAGGCATAGAAACAGAAGGCCAGCGCAGGTGAGTCCTGTAAGTTGGAGAGTCTGGCTCCACCATTCCAGCAACCAAATACAGTCAGTGTTGTTGGCTAGGAGGGTGAGTGGGGGAGACAGACCCATGACCAGGCTGGAAGGTGGAAAGGAACCAGATTATCAGGAGCTTTAGAAGTCAGGTTGAAAACTGAGTTTTGTTTTCTGTGCAACAGAAAGTCATTAAAAGATTCTAAGTGGGGGCTTGGCTGCACCTGATTTATGTTTTTAGAAGGATCACCCTGGCTGCATGGAGAGAGCTCCCTGTGGGGCCTGAGGGGACCCAGTGAGATGTGGTTTCCAGTGTGGGAGAAGGATGGACAGGGAAAGACAGTGGAGGTAGAGTTGAGAAGTTTTGGTAAAGGACTGAATGAGGGAGGTGAGGCAGAGGGGTGTGATCTGGTTAATGCCAAGCACCATTGGCCCAGGGGCCCAGTTCTTAGGGACATTACTAGCTATGGGAGCCCCACTCCTTAGGAGATATGGGGCTACTGAGACTTCCATCTTCCTGATTGTGGTCAAAGTGAAGAATCACAAACAATAAGATGGTTTCTCCAAGTCGGTTTTTTTAAGCTTTTATTCTTTAATCAAGTCAACCAGGGTCTAGCCAGTTGGTCAGCTCTCTGGGTGGCTCGGAGCCCCAGGGAAAGACTGAAAACAACTGAGTGAAGGGAATGGACTTACGGTGCAAGGAAGAAATTCATTCCTCAACTTCACGCCCATCTTAGGTGGTATGCTACCTTGGGGCTCAGCCAACTGGTGGATTTATTCCAAACTCAGATTAAGACTTATAATTAACCACACCAGCCTCTGAACTTGCAGCCTGAAAGAAGTTTAGGCCCATCAAAGCTTCTTGCGTTACTAGTTAGCAAGGAAGCCTGTTTCTCCGAGTCACTAACCCACCCTCAGCACTAAAAGTTGTCCTGTGTCTTTGAGGACACTGCTGGACTGGGGTGAAAATTACAAGCTTAAAACAGAAACAAACTGTCACTTCCTTGTAAATCAAACAACACTGATGGAGCAAAGCACAAGTTCAGAGGTCAATACTGACATTACCAAAATGTTTTCTTTGCTATATATTTTAATTATGCAAGTATAACTGGAGATGAATAATAAACATGCTGCAGTTAAGAGTTTCGTTTTTAGACAGTCCTGGAAAGATGAAATAGTAACCCCATAGTATTCATTGCAAACCTTGTCAGAAATTGCTGTTTGGGGCAAGAGAGCTAAAGAACATGGATTAGAGCAAATGATAGAGAGGGAACACTTGAAAAGTCCAGATCTGTTGTTGGCATCCGCTTATTACCTCTGGCCAACATGCAAAACTAGATTTATCTTCTTGCAACAGATTATGCAAATATCACATTCCTTTGCCATCCAAACGTTAGAGCGGCAGTAACAGAACAACAGAACTCCTTGGGGGCCTGGTTATCTTGGTAGAGGAATTACTGACACCAGCTCTGTGCTCCAGGCTGCAGGGGTGTAATTATCCTGTGATAACCCAGAGTTCTTTGTTCTCTGATGTCTCTCATCTACGGAGCATTTTCTGGATGCCTTTCTTTTCCATTAAAACATTTATGTCCATACAAGTGCTTTAGAAGTTACCGGGACTCTAAAAATTACAGGGAATGAATTTAAAACCACAGCTATTTTACCTACTTCTGGAAAACAAAAAATAAAAGCTGACATCTGGTGGGTTAGAAACTTCCCCTGGAACCCAAGTAACTGACTTTTATTTTCTCATCATGAAAGGGACGGATCTCCACTGGTGGCCTTTCTTATTTACACCACACACATGGCGATGGCTCCGACATCCCTTTCCTTTAGTATAAACAGAAAGGATGGCCTTTTTCTGTGGAAGTTAATGAATTGAAAAACAAAGCTGTTCTGTATACCCACTCCTTCCAAACGAATAAAAGAACTACAGTGCTCCGAGACTTGGGCAAAATAGTTGCTTTCAAATTAATTTTGCCCTCCTCTACCCTCCTCCTCCCCACTTCCCACACTCCCCCCTTTTTAAGGAGAAAAAGAACCATTTAATCACCTTATAAGGGCAGAGAGCATTAAGGGAATAGAGCAAGAGTCATGAGGCCCAGATCTTATTCTTGGCTCAGACCGGGGCTCGCTGGGCGATCCCAGGCTGTCCCTTAACCGCGCGCCTCTGTTGATGCAGCTGTAATATGGGGACACAGATGTGTGTGTGTGGTGCCGATGTGGGGCCTTGCGTGAGAGGTTCCAGACTAAATGTGAGGTCCATTTTGCTGGTTGTGGGCTGTTTCTAGTTTGAAATGGTTGTTTGATATTCAGGAATTGAAAAGTGAACTGGTAGGTCCTAGATAGATAACAAACATATAGATGTACTAAAAAAATAATAAATCCTAGAAAGTCTTGGATCTCTTGGAATTAGATTGCCATGACAACAGCCGCTAGTATCTGACTTTTAAAGGACTCATCACTATGTTGGACATTTCTTATCAGTAAAATACGGTGCACGATTTTTCTCTGAAAAAATTAGCATCATGCGTCCTGTGGAGTATTCCAAGAGTGGAGAAGAAAGGGAGTGCGTGTGTTCAAGTTCCACCAAGCAGCAGCTGGGGACCCCTCTCGTGGCAGAGATCCCATCAAACTGCCCCTGGGCAATGGGCCTCTGGGATATTGCCCTTTTCTCTGGGATTTGATTGTGTTTACCCACCAAAGTCACTGGAAGCCAATTACAGTTCCCCTTTGCTGGTTTCCTTGTGAGCTCAACCAGGGAGAATGTGAGCAAAGCTATGGTCACCTGCACCAATACCCATGCTGCTCCTTGCTCCTTCAGACTTCGTTGAATCCCAGGAGACTTGCCTTTCTCATCAGTTTCCCCGCTGCCTAAAGCTTCCCCTCTCCTTCACAGTGGCCCAGACATCAGCTCACCTGGAAACTCCTAGGAATGTCTCACGCACACAGTGCAGGAGATTTGTGTTTAGTAGCCGAGACTTGATAGTGAGGAAAGAGGCCCAGGAGTTCCTTTCTTGCTGGTATCATGGCAGATGTTTCTGGGCTTGAGTTGGGTTAATCACCACCTGACTGTAGAGTGCTTGAAGACCATGAATGGTAACAACTTCTGGCTGACACAAGGTCCTTGGAACAGGGGCTTCAGTCCATCCTTTTCTCTCTTCCTCCTTCAAACACTTCACTTAACTCTCTGTCCAAGAAGATTCTTATTCACATTGAAAAATTTCACATTTGATTGGTTCTCAAACATTTCTTTGAAAAGTTCTAAGCTTTTCTACTTCTTCACATATGGAAGAAGTAGAAAACTTCTACTTCTACTTCTACTTCTACACCGGACCCAGTCCGGTGTGCCAGGACTGGGTCATTTCTGTACATCATACCTTCTTGTTCTTCTCTTCCTCTCCTGCTCCAGTATTGTATCCACTGTCCTTACTGCCAGAGTGAAACAAGAAATTAGCTATATTCTCTTTAAAAATATCTGACTCCCTGCCCCTCCAATACCTGCACATAGGGTCCAAATTTCTTTGCATTTCCTTCCCCCTCCATTCTCACCTCTTCCCCTACTTCTTTTCAAACATGGTCAGCAAACATGTTGCTTCTTGTCGTGCAAGGCACTCAATAAATTCCTTCCAACCCCCTCCTTTCCTCCTGGTGAATTCCTGTGCGACCTTCAAGGCCCAATTCAAATGTTGTATATCGGGGCTTCCACTGAAGCTGCTCCTAACTCTACCTGTAAGCAGTTAACCGCCTCTTCCCACTGAGCTGTCACTGTCCCTTTGTGAGTTTCTTTCAGAAGTATCACATTGTAATGCCACTACCTATCACATTGTAATGCTCACATGCCCCTCTCCCTCCCTAACCTATAAACTCCTCATGGTCAGGGATAAGATTTTATTCATCTTTATAATACTGGATCCTAAATCAAGGCCAACAGATGTTCGATAAACAAGACAGGAATTCAACTCTAGGGGCTGATAAATATATTTTTTGTTTTAGATTTTAAAGACATATAGAGGTTGAAATCACCAATAACATACAAGATTTTATATTTGGGGGCATAGGTAAGTTCACCTTGAGAATTACTGCAAAGATGGAAGTACACTTTGGCATGAAGAACGCCACATAAATGAAAAAGTCCTGCTTTAGACACGTTGATTTAGTGCAGGGAAAGTCACTTTCACTAACCGGAGTAGTGTGGTAACACTTCAGCTTCCCACAGTGTTTACTACACACACACCAGATACTGCACAATCCTCCTTATGCATTAATTGGGCCCCTCCAATTTTTCTAGGTGGGCATTATTATTCCAGTTTTGCAGGTTGGGGAGCTGAAATTGAAGTTGCAAAGTCATGCAGCTGGTAAAGGGTCGTGAAGCCAGGGGGCTGATGCCCAAGCCTCCACATTCCACCATCACTGACTACCTCATTAGAGCAAGGGGAGTCAGGCAGGCTGTGAAAATGATACTAATAACAATCTTAGCAAACACTTACCATGTGTCAATTACTGTTCTATGTATTAATTTATTTAATCCTAACAATGACCTTGTGAGAGAGGTACCATTATTATCCTCATTTTACAGATGAGAAAACAGAGACAGAGAGCTAGCAGTTTGCCCAGAGACCACTTAGCTAATAAGTGCCAGCTCTGGAATAGAAACCCAGACAGGCTGGCTCCAAAGATCATGCTCTGAACAACTGCTCGGCAGGCTCCCAGGCACCCAGGGCAGCTGTTCAGATGGGACCCAGAGCTGTGGGAGCATGAGGAATTTGAGGTTCTCAAACTCGCACCTAGGGCCATCAGCTCCTCTCCAGTCACTCTAAAGACAAAATACTTTGGTAAAAACAATGGTCCTGTCATGCAAACTCAGGCTTCATGATAAGCAGTCCAGCCCTGACTCTTTTGGGTGGGCATCCTAGAGGGCAGAGGCTCTGTTCTCCACCTGGCTCTGCGAAGTCACTCCATCGCCTCCAACTCCCTACCTACATTCTCTCCCTCTACCCTGCAGGGCTTCCCTCCACCTCCCACCTGCTTATCACAGCTCCCTCTTTCCTAGCCACCTCAAGTGGGTCTATGGTGGCCTCCCTCACACAAGGACTTGATTCTGCCTGATGGCTCGCTTGTCACCTCTCTTCATGTGCAGCTATTAATAACTTTATTCTTTTCATTTATTTTCTGGTTCACTTTTGGGAATCAGATTGCTAAATTTGGTTCATCTTTTGGAGCTAGGCATGGCATTGGTGGTTGGCCAACGTCTGCCCAGACATCAGGACCTGAGCTAGCTTTGGGAAGATAGACGGGATCAAGAGGGTAAACTGCAGCTTGGAGGCACAATGACCACCCAGGGGTGAAGGCTGGGTCATCCCCTTAAAGGGGTCACAAATGTAGTGGCCACCGGGATGGGTGTGTTGCGTACAATACCATGGGGTATGGGTAGTCTCTGTTCCACATCACAACCTGACCCACTCCAGATCCAAGAAATATTACTCTAGGACTAGAGGCAGGAAGGTCTTCCTACAGGTTAATATCTATAAAGCCAGCAGATTCGGTCAGGTCCCAGAAGAAACAGATGGCACAGGCAAGCAGGGTAAGTTGAAAGAGTTCAATGAAGCAACTATTTACAAAGCTGTGGGTGGGCAGGATGAAAGGAAGCCAACAAGGGATGGTAACGCGTGGAAAGCGATGACCATCCCTAGGCCTAAGGGACAGGGCAGGGCCTGGTCACCGGGGCCCACAGATAGCTGCTGTAGGCTCCCCTGTGGCTGTGTCTGCAGGACAGGGCACCTGAGGGCCATAAGGCTTTCAGGAAAGGAATGTAGCCTCTGCCCACCTATGATTCAGGCTGAAGAGAGCCAGGGTGATCAACGCCTCCCTCTCCCTCTCTTGCCCTTTGATCCACTGCCAATGCCTCATGCTGGCTGAACCACACTGGAGCCCCAGGGCAAACAGGCTGTGTGGAGAGAGTCTTCCAGGGCACAGAGCTTGGTAACAGGATGAAGGGTGACACAGGAGATACTCAGCACACCAAAACTTCACTCTTCCTGAGGCACTTGTCCCTGGGTAACTTGGTGCCCGGGAAAGGAGCATATTCTCTGCTTATTATGTTTCACATATTTTTAAGTGAAAGGATATTTGACTGTTGGAGTACCTCACCCTGGAGTTTCCAGTATGTTTTCCTAGGGTCTCATGAGAATTTCCACCTCAATGGAGAATAGCTGAATATTCCTATAACACAAGAAAGGAATAGATGCTGGACACAACAGACCTGCTAAGGCCTCGCCATTCATCTGAGGGCATGCAGCAGAGATGGCAGAACGCCTGCCTGGCCAGAGGTGGGCATGTCGACACCTCAGGATGGCAGAGGACGACTGCTGCCAGCTGGGAGTCAAGCCTATTGCCTCCAGAACATAAGGTGCCACCCAGGAGAGAAGTACTGAGGGGGAAAAGGCTGAACAGAATTTATCCTGGGCTGCCTCCGGTTAAGCTTCTGCTTTCTAAAAACAATCTTGCTTTTACTGTTGCCTTTGGGAGTAGCGTGTTCTATACCCACAGTTTCTGTTTTATGCTTAAATCCAGAACTACAGTATAACTTCGACCCTTCCCATATTTGCATTTCCTCTCCAATAGAACTCTTCCCAGAGGAGAAGTTTGTCCTGAGTTAAAAGGTGTTAATTGACGTAGTGTTCAAGTCTATAAGAAGTTGATGATAGAATAAGATATTGCGCGCAGGGAAAGTTGCTTCATTATTTCATCTTTGAAGGCCTGAACGAAGGCATGTTTAGATAAAAAATACCTCCCAGGGAGTTACAAATGTACTGGCCTCAAGTATATCTCTTTCCTATCACTCATGCATGTTCACACAAAGGAAACCACTAAGGGATGCTTGATGTTTAGTTGTTCTAGAAGTTGGTGGGAGGCAGGGAGGTTGAAGGTCCTGGCATTCACCTCTAATTTATTTCCTTCTACTTTCCCAAGAGTGGGAGAAAAAATATTTGTGAACTTTGTGTTATGAAAAAGTTCATGCTGTCCACTTAGCTCCTACTTACAAGCCTCTCTTTTCTCTGGACCAGGAATGAGCTTCCATCTCCACATTAACTCAATTAGCAGATTCTGATTTTGCGTAGTTAAGAAAAAGCTACGTATGTGTAATTTCTCTTTCCAAAAGGCTCTTTTGACATTCTCCTGTGTCTTTTATGTCTTCCTCCTGCTGCCTTAGCCATTCCAGTCAACATCCCGCACTCCCTCTTCCTGTGACATTAATATTTAATAGGTTATGGATGGTGTTTTCCTAATAACTGAGGACTCCAAGCCTTCATCACCTACCCCAGATTAATGACAGTTCTAGTGGCTGATAGTTGCACATTTGGCCACTAACCACTTCTCTCCTGATCTCAAGAAATAAAGATACTGTTCTTTCTTCAATTACCCTCAGACAGTGATATTTACATTGCAGATCCTGACATCAGCACAATGGGTCATGACCAGAGATTTTACTTTTTTATTTATTTAATTTATTTTAAAGCAATGAAATAAAATAAAATTGAAATATGCTATGTAGGAAATATGAAAATGTGAGAACCTGGGTATAGTAATGACTATCTGTGCTTCTGTTGGCTTGGAGTGTAAAATGTATTTCTTATTGTGGGTCACTGCAAAATTCTGAACGCATAGAAGTAAGGTTATTGAAGGTCAAAGCCTTCAATTCACAGTCAAGTGTTTGCATGAAGGCTTGGCTGCATAAAGCTGTGTCAGGAGCTGGAGTGCAGGATCCCTACCTTTATGTTTCTCACAACATTTCCATCCCTAATTCCATATGCCATGTGCTGCTCTCCCCAGACTTGCCACCTCCTTGCCCTGCCCCACACACTGCAAAATTCTAGACTGCATCCCAGGCCTTGCCTAGATTGCCGCTGGAGTCCATTCTACAGTAGATGGATTTTGCTGTTCAGGAAACTGTTGAAGAAAGAGGTGGATCTGAAGCTGATTTTGAAGAAACACTTCTGTTCTTTCCTTCCTTCTGGCATACTCTCACCTCCAGTCCAGGCCTGGCAGGCAAACCTCAGCCAGGGTGGTTTGAGGTGGCCTTGCAATACTCTTGTAGGCTATTACTCACATCCTAAACCACAGAACTCACCAGAGTGTTATAACCTTGTCTAATCTGTCCAGTCTACTGACTTGAAAAGGGTGCATGAAATCCCATTGTTTAAGCAAGCCCAAGAGAGAATTTAAGTTAAAAATATCAGTGACATAACAAAATTCCACCAAATAATCATACAGTCTCTCAACAAACATGTTTTAGGCAACCATTTTTCTGTGCCAGGCTGAGTGCCAGGCACTAGGTTGGGTATGCAATAGGAAAGGAATATGTCACACTAGCAAGTATGACATAAGTGACATTTGTTTTCATAGATGCGGGAATAAAGAGCTGTAGTTTCTCAGAGAAAGGAAATGTTGCTTCACCTGGGAAAAGATGGGAAAGGTTTTACAGAAGAGGGGACACTTGAGGGGTTTCAGAGCATGGAGCTGGATGGAGAAGTAGACTGGATTATAAAGGGCTTCATATACCAGATTTAAGAGGCTGGATTATCCCAAGGGCAAAAAGTAGCCAATAATAGTATTAATAGTATTTGATTATGCGACTCACCTTCTAACACATTTCCCCTCTACTCTTACCTACCAAATCAGGTACGATTTCCAGCTGCATCTCTTGTATAGCATTTTGCTAGAGATATAAAATAAAAACCTAAATAAACTAGAATACTACAAGTAGATATTTTTCTAGTGGTACAAAAATAAATCAAGGGGTCATAAAACCAAAGATCTTGGCTATCACTTCATAAAAATATAAAATTCTGCATGTCATGAAATGCCACAGAAGTTTTTAGAAATGAAAAGCTAGAGGAATACTTAAAAGCTTTAACAACAGATAATGATTTTTCTTGCTAACATAAAAGGCTTATTATAAATCAGTATGAAAAAAGACAAACACATCACCAGGGGAATGGGCAAAACTTGTCAACAGACAATTCACAGAAGTCGGGAAAGCCAATAAATATACATTTTTTAAAATTCTAGCCTCCATGAAAATAAGATCCCTCTGAAGGACAGTCTTGCTCTGGTATGAGGGGCGGTTGAAGGAGATAAGGAGAGCAGTGGCCATGGTCAGTTAGATGGGTGATAGAAGAATCTGTCTTGTGTCAGTGTACTAGGTGTTGGCTTGGGCCAGAGCGATGTGAAAACAGGTTTCCAGGTTTCTCATGTATCACGGAAGGCTTTCTTCTTGTGAGGACTTGGAGGCCTAGCGTGCAGCAGAAAATCACTGAGACAGCATAGCTGCTTCAAAGTGGCTCTGCTAGAGCCCTTGGACCACCAGTTTCTGGCTCAGCCTTCAGGAACCTTTGTTTCTCCTCTTTGCCCTTGTATCCCACAGCTTCTGCTGGACCATGTCTACGGTGGCCTCCTGCCTCCTCCCCACACAGACTTGCTGGTCTGCCCCACAGCCAGTGGCTGCCCACCTCATCAGGCTTACAGTTTAGATGCAGCTTCTTCATTGTGCCCAAATAAAGACAACCCCCTTCCCCAACCAAAGAATTGCTCTTGATGGGAACAAGGCACCCTGAATGTGTGGGCTCTGACTGACAACATGCTCTGAGCAGGCCTCCTTTGCCCACCCAGGGCCCTCCACTACACTGAGCCCCTATTTCCCACACAACTTCTGCTACTTAAAGGGGAATGGATCTTGAGAATGGGGGGTCTCTAGAAGCAGGTGGGATGCTCCAGCTTTCACACCTGCAGGTGGCATTTGTTGAACTTCACTCTAAAGACCTGGCCCCACAAGATAGTATCTTGTTGTCTAAGTTAATAAAGAGCTGAAATTATTTCCCTATGAGCTATTTTGAGTAAAAGGTTTTTTTTAAAAAAAGTAATATTAAAAATGTTTTTAATTAGTTGTACATTCTTTGAACTGAATATCTATTTTAAAAATATTTTATTCATTATTTTCAGAGAGAAAGGCAGGGAGGGAGGAAGAAAGGGAGAGAAGCATCAATGCATGGCTGCCCTTCACCTGCCCCCAGCTAAGGACCTGGCTGGAGACCTGGCCCTCAACCCAGCCATGTGCCCTAACTGGGAATTGAACCAGCAACCCCTGGGTTCGCATGCCCGTACCTATCCACTTAGCCACCAGCCAGGGCTAAAAATCTATTTCTATTTTTGATCAAAACTGTGCATTGGGAGGAGTAGATAGTAGTTATCTAGTTAGGGCTCAGAAATGGCAAAGTGTGCTTGGTTCCTCTAACAAGGGATGATGTCCGCATCTAAACTGCAAATAATACTGTATTTGGGGAGCCCTCCTTTTCCTCTAGTTACCTATTTCCTGCATCATGATGACTGGATCAGCATGTAAGCATGAGCAATAGAAATTTGCTCTCACCATTTCCTAATCATCAGCTTCTGTACAGGCTTTTCATGATGACCATCACAACTCTGTGGACCTAGGTGTTTTATTTTATTTAAATCACTGCATATTTTATACACTCTTCACTAGAAGAGAAAAAATGGATATCGTTAAAAGACTCAGATGATTCAACAGAGAATGTGTAAGGAAGTTATATATATATATATATATATATATATATATATATATATATATATATTTAATTTTTATTGTTGTATTATTACATCCATCCCCTTTTTGCTCCCCTCTGTCCCCCTCCCCACCCACCCATTCCCTCCAAAGTCAATCCCCCCTGTTGTCCATGTCCATGGTTCCTTTATACTAGGTTCTTGTCTAAGCTGCTCCCCTTTCTTGCCTCTGCCTCCCCCCCCTCCTCCCCCCAACCCCTTTCCCCCTGACCACTGAAGGCCTATTGTAAGGAAGTTATAATTATCACTACAACACAGAATTTGGGAGGTTTTCAGCAACCTATTTGGCATTCAGGGCCATTTGGTTGTTGTGAAGGAAAAAACCAATTGCTTCCCTTTCCACTACACACAACACTCTGAACACTTCTCTACTCTAAATATGTGGGGTTTTGCCTCACACCCAGCAATTCTGCTATGCTGGTGTCCTACAAGTTAACTCAATTCTGGCACCGTCTACCTGGAGATGGCATCAGAACTCAGAGGTTAAGGGCTCTGAGCCCTTCCCCAATTCTTGCCCCTCCCCCATCAAACACACACACACACACACACACACACACACACACTTCAGATGCCATTCTCTTCTGGACTTTGACTGACCAGCTATAAATTCCACAAGGCCTTCCTCCAATTCCATTAATTTGCTACAGCAGCTCGCAGAACTTCGGAAAACATTTACTTATTAGACCATTGGTTTCTGAGACTATCTCCCAAATGAACTTCTTGCCCAGCAATCTGTGTCTCAAAGTCAGCTTCTAGGGGATCTTGACCCAACAAAATGCTGCATAGTTGTATTTATCTCATTGACAGCTTTGCGCGTTGCAACCTATATGATGTCCCTCAGGTTAACCTGAGTCTTCTGGTCTACTTAACATACTGGTGACTTTAAACTCCGTATCAGTGAGGAGGAATGGCTCACAATTGAATTCATTTAGCCTAGATCTCTGAAGCTCACATAGATAAATTAGGTGAAAATAGAAAAACAAAAATCAAAACCACACTTAATAGTCACTGCCAAGCAGGACTATGGCATGACCTCACTGAACTCTTGTCTCCTCCACAAAAGTGCTCACTTTGGAGCTTCACCATCTCAAGAAAAAAATCTCCGAAAGGAGTCCTAAGCATCACCATGGATTTCTTTCCCTCACACACTTTACTGGATTTATTGCTGAGATCCTCAGTCTCTACCATCAGAATATAACTGAAGTCTAGCCACTTCTCATTGCCACCTGTGCTAGACTCTGCTCCAAGCCACCTTCATCTGCATGTTGCAAGAGCCTCCTGCTGGTCCCCCTGCTTGTTTCCCCAGTCCTGTGTGATCTAATCAATGTGTCACAAACTTTTCTTGTAAAAGGTCAGATAGTAAAAGTTTAGGCCTTAAAGCATGTAAATAGCCACAGATAATATACAAACAGATGGACACTGAAATTTGTACTTCACATAATTTTCATGTACCACAAAATTTTACTTTTTTAAAAAATTTTTTCAAGTATTTAAAAATATAAAGACTCTTCTTATGTCTCAACCTGTATAAAAACAGTGAAAGACCAGATTTGGCCCACAGATTTGCTGAGCTCCTATGATCTAACATGTAACACACAATCCTTGTGAAACCTGTTGGATCATTATTCCTCAGGAACTAGCCTTCCCATCACTTCTCATTTCCCTGTGCTTTTTTATAAGTTACATTTGATTTTATTTATGTATTTTAAGACATTTTTCTCATTGCCTTTATTTTTAAGTATATTTTATTGATTATGCTAAAAGTTGTTCCAATTTTTCCACTTTGACCCCCTCTTCCCAGTACCTCCCTTCCCCCCAGCAATCCCCCTTCTCCCTTAGTTCCTGTCCATGGGTGGTGCATGTAAGTTCTTTGGTTTCTCCATTTTCTATGCTATTCTTAATGTCCCCCTGTTTAATTTGTGCCTACCAGTTATGCTTCTCAACCCTTCCACCTTTTCCCTCATTCTCCCCTTTCCCCCTCCCAGCTGATAACTCTCCATACGATCTCCATATCCATGGTCTGTTCCTGTTCTAGTTGTTTGATTAGTTTGTTTTTGTTTTTTTTTTCTACATTCATTTGTTGATAGTAATAAGTTTGTTGTCATTTCACTGTTCATAGTTTTGATCTTCTTCTTTTTCTTAAATGTGTTCCTTTAACATTTCATGTAATATTGGCTTGGTGATGATGAATTCCTTTAGCTTTACCTTGTCTGGAAAGCACTTTATCTGCCCTTCCATTCTAAATGATAGCTTTGCTGGACAGTAATCTAGGTTGTAGGTCCTTGCTTTTCATCACATTGAGTACTACTTGCCAGTTTCCTCTTGCCTGCAAAGTTTCTTTTGAAAAATCAGCTGATAGTCTTATGGGAATGCCTTTGTAGATAACTCTCTTCTCTTGTTTCTTTTAAGATTTTCTTTTTTAACATTTGGCATTTTAATTATGATGTGTCTTGGTGTGGCCTTCTTTGGATCTAGTTTGTTTGGGACTCTATGTGCTTCCTGGACTTGTATGTCTATTTCTTTTGCCAAATTAGGAAAGTTTTCCTTCATTATTTTTTCACACAAGTTCTCAATTTCTTGTTCTTCCTCTTCTTTTGTCACCCTTATGATGCAGATACTGATATGTTTAAAGTTGTTCCAGAGGTCCCTAATCCTCTCCTCATTTATTTCAATTCTTGTTTCTTCATCTTGTACTGGTTAACTCCTTATTTCTTCCTTATGTTCCAAATCATTGATATGAACCCCGGCTTCCTTCCCTTCACCGTAGGTTTCATGTGGATTTTTCTTCATTTCACTTAGTATAGATTTCATTTCTTCCCTTATGCATTTGCCATACTCAATCATATCTGTCAAGTCTGTAAGCATCTTAATCATCAATGTTTATAACTCTGCATCTTTTAGGTTTGCTATCTCCTTGTCACTTAGTTCTCCCACTGGAACCTTGATCTGCTCCCTCTTTCGGGCCATACTTCTCTGTCTCCTCAACTTGATGGTCTCCTGTGTTTGCCTCTGTGTCTTAAGTATAGTGTTACACCTGTTATGTTGTGGGGTGGAGTTTTAGGTATTCGTCAGTGTGAGGCAACCCATTTCACCACCTTGTGGCACTGTATGTTGGGAAGGAGTCAGAGAGGGAACAATGCCACTTGCTCAGCATGTGCCCCTTTCCTCTACACTTCATATGCTTCCTGTATGTAACTGGCACCTCTCTAGCTATTGCCCTGGTAATTGTTCCCAGAGTGGGTGGGTTTGTGGATATTCTAGGACCAAAGGTGGCCTCTACACACTCTCATGAGAGACGGGCAGTTTCTTCTGTTGTCCCAGCCCCCACTGGTTTTTATAGTCAGAAGCAAAGTGGTTTTATTTTCCCAGCATTGAAACCATTAGCTGTGCAGTCTGGCAGGGGGTTGGGATTGCCACCCAGGTATCCCTCCTGGCTTTTATAACATGTGACTGCTCTTTCTGATGACTGGCCACAGCCACTGCCTTGCTGCTGTCGCCACCACAACTGCCACAACCACCACATTGTGTTATCTCTGCCCCTCCTCCTACCTGACTGGATTAGTATTGCCTCTTTATATCTTTGTTGAACTGCCATTCAGTTTGATTTTCTGGTAGTTCTGGTTGATTTCTACTTTGAGGTAGTTGTAATTCTTCCTATGGTTGTGGAAGGAAGCAAAGTGTATCTACCTATGCCTCCATCTTGGCTGGAAGTCCCCTGTGATTGTGGCTCTTGGCCATCTGACTCCTTCCCTAGCACCCTTCACTGCTTCTTCACCTCTGGTCATGCTATCCACCAAGGGCTCGAGGCTCAACCTACATAAGAGCCCACATGATGGCATCAGCTTTTGAGAAAAGAAAAAAATCTTTTATCATGAGGTTGACTGGCAAGGAGATAGGGGACCAAGCTCAAGTCTGTCTTCCAGATCCAGAATTCACTGTGGGATTTTAAGGGGCTTCAATATGAGATCTTCCTGGACAACTTCTGAAAGGATTCCAGCCATATTGTTGTTGGTTCCATGGTGGGAAGCAGTTAAGGGTTCACAAATGTTACTTGCGAGTATTGTATTCAAAGTTTAAATTTGGTTCCAGTTCTTGTTAGAAACAGGATAGGACCAGTTTGAGCTGGTTCTGCAGTTACTATCACTTCTCTGCACCCACATGTAGACACCCCAAAGGCTCCTACCTCTGAGCTGTGGTACTTGCAGGCCCACTTTCTGAATTCATCTATTCTATATACAGTATCAGCATGCATACCTTCTGGCCCTCTTGACCCTCCACTGAAGTGCCACCTTCCTAAGGGAGGCCTTCCCCAGACACTGCATTTAAAACAAGCACATCAATTCCTACCTCAGGCCACATCCTTGCCTCCTTTCCTGCTTAGCTGGTCTCCTCACCTTAGGCATACTTTATGCTGTTTAATGTCTGATTCTTGGCACTCCTCTCCCAAAACTGGAGTGGACATTCTATGAAGCTAGAGGCCTTTGTGCTCTCAACTCCCAAAAAAGTGTCTCATATTAAGCAGTAGGAACTCCATAAAAATTTGTTGAATGAATGAAGGAAGGAAGGAAGGAAGGAAGGAAGGACTAATTCTCATTATTCTGTTATTCTGTGTTTGGATTATATGTATTGCTGTATGTCTCAGTAGAAACAGTATATAAATGCTTGAGTTAGCCAGTTGACTCTGTTGGGGTTCTAATCCATTTGATGCCTGAAGAATAAGATTGTCCATTTCCTATGAGCTACTTTTCCAGGTTCAATTAAGGCAATGGAGAGAAATGAATATCATCCTCATCATCACTGGTGTATTTGACTCAAGGAGCAGGATCAATTTGTAATACCCTGTACAATTATTTTCTATAACAATCATTCACAACCACAGTTTTCTTAATTTGTTCTTTAGTTCTAAAACAATACTTTAAAAAGAACAATACATTTTAATGTAAAGATAGAATTCACATTTAATAAAATATTTCATACATGAAGTAAAATCTACACTTAATAAAAAGATATTATTCCTTATAGTTAGTACTCTGTATCACTGTGTTTTAAATTTTAAACACAGAAAGTCCAAGTGATCACCTGGAATAACAAAATTAAATCAACTTTTGTTCTGGCTCTTCATCTTTACAACCTTGGTGCTCTCACTATTTACTGAGTATCTGCCACCTACACCCAGAAAGGTGGAATGCCACCAGTGCAGCCCATGCACCTGCTCTCTCTAAGCCAGCCCAGAGGACTCCAACCCTTGAAATTCTGAAATGCCTAGACCTGAACCCACAGGTGTTGGAAGATGACCGTATCAGTGGGAGTGCTCCACAGTAACCTCATGTAAAATATGTGAGGTTGTAAAGGATATGTTCTTAAAATGCACTGATTTGAAGCTTATCTCAACAGCAATCACAACAATTGGTTAGAAAGGCCAACAAATGTTGCTGCTTTGTTTTTTCCTAAAGAGGAATATTTTATCACTGGCATTGCTTAGAATGCTAGCACGTAGAGAAAAAAAAATAAAAGGCCTATCAGACCTTTGGTGGATTTTCTGACTGCTTTTAACTTCTCTCAAATAGTTCATTCCACTGTGCACTCAGAGGACTGTCCCCATTTGCCCCACCCCTGAGAGCCCCCATGTACCATTTCTCCTGCTTGTGAAAATCTCTCATCCTGGGTATTTACAGCAGCTGCCAGATTCATGGAGCGTGTTCCCGCAGGCCTCAGCTTCAAACTGCGCAGCCAATCCAGCCTGCAGACCTAGTCTAATTAAAAATAGAGCTGAAAAGGACTCAGAGAGGCTATTTAAAACCTTTCACTTTACAAAGCAAAAATTTATTTCTGAAATGATTTTTGAAAACTGGTGAATGCTTTTACTTATTTTGTTTTTCACCAAGCCTTTCAAGTGGGCTGGTTATTGCCCATGGGAAGCAGAACATGTGTGAGACTCTGGAAGTTAAATGACATGCCCAAGGTCACGTACCTAGTAAGTCTTACACCCTCAAGGCCATGTGAGGCCTGTTTTCTTTTTACAAAAAAGCTTAATTTAAGGCTATTTGTTTATACACCCTGGCTTAGAAACCATTATTACTCTTAGGGAACTCTGAGCCACAATTTCAAAACCCACTGGGTATCTGAGGAAGCTTCAACTTTCTGTGGGAAAGGACAGGGTGCAATTCATCTTTGTGTTTCTAGGCACATGTGTGCACTGGGTAAGTGTGTTTTATGGATGAATGACACCTTGGGAGGGCCTCATTTCCCAGCTCTGACCAGTCCACACTGAACCCTAGTAGAGTTGGTGGCCATGACATAATGACTCAAAAGCCATGTGAACAAAGAGCAGCTTAAAGACCTGTGTGCTTTTAAAGAAAAGCCTCCTTTCTCAATGTCCTCCATGGAAGACACAACAAGAAGAAGGCTATCTGCAAGCCAAGGAACCCAATTTGCTGACACCTTGATCTTGGACTTCCCAGCCTCCAAGACTGAGCAGATGATTTTTTAAAGGAAATTCTAATGCTAAATTAAAAAAGCATACTACCAAAAAAAGATGTGCTAAAAGGAATGGAAGAAGAAAGTCGTGTGGCTTTCTTAATAATGTTCCAAACATGGGAATAACTTTGAGATTTTCATAGCTTTATTATAATTCTTAGAAAAACTGATCTTACTATGAGCCATAAAATAAGTATCAACAAGTGAGGGGAAGAAGATGGCGGCAGAGTAATGGGCAGCGCTGACAGCTTTCTCAAGCTCCAGAGTAGCTGGAGGATAGGGTAAGGAACACAGGACAGATGCAAGTCCAGAGAATTAGTGTGGTTAAGTGTCTGCACTCCAAGAGGCACAGTCCAGAGGCTGCAGAGCTCTACGGTGAGTGCATATTTGAGCAGCAAACTCGGGAGGCCTGAGGAGTTCAGCTTCTGTAGGGGAGGGACTGAGAGAGTGCTGAGGGAGAGGGAGCGGAGCTCCCAAAACCACAGCCGGGGGATAAGAGATCATCTGCCGGCTGCACCAGGCAGGAGTGTGCAGGAGAGCACAGGCGCTGGTGGCATGAAAGCAGAGCTGCAGCCACCACCAGCGGAGAAGGCAGCTCACAACCCATGCATGAAGAGAGGCCCCCTCCCATGTAGTATTGTGCGACCCCCCACGGAGCCCGTCACGCAAAATCTGCTTGAGAGATGGCTGTGAGCACAAACAACAGCCAGCCGCGTGTGCTTGGAGCACACGAAGCTAGTGCCAGCACCAGTGGCAGCAGCAGTGCACCATCACCCTCAGAGGTCACAACCCCCTACATAGAACCTCTGAGAGAGGAGAGGCAGCTGTGCGCACAAGCAGCAACCGTCGGCAGAGGAGGAACCCACCTAGGAGACCTGCAACAGCTGCGGCTTCTAACCACCCTGGAGCCTGGAACTCAGAGCCCGGAGCCGGAACCTGGAGCGCCGGCTTTGAAGAACCAGCAGGGAAGAGAGTGGCCATCGCATCCTCCCTGAAGCCCCCTCTGCAGAATCAGCGGAGCCCAGCTGCTGGAGCCTCAGCCTATGAGGGCCTGGCATTCAGACCCAACTCTGACAGCGACAGACCCCAAATTGGATCTCTGCTAACCTCAAGTACCTGAGTTACACTGAGAGGTATATGAATTAAAACCCCCCAACATATCCTTTTAAAACAGTCATCTCTAGTTCTTACATTTAGTGCACTTTAAGTAAATAGCATTTATATTATGGTGTATCTCAGATCCCATAGTTTACTCCTCCCTTCACTCAATTCATTTAACCACCCGAGTTCCTCTTCTTACTTTTGTTTGAAAGTCTACTTTCTCTCCTGCTACAACTCATTCCCATTCTTCACTCCAAGTATTCCTCCCCTTGCCAGCCTCTTAAAATCTTGTGTGTGTGTGTGTGTGTGTATGTTATTAGGTGCTATACATTCTTTTTCTCTGCTCAAAAAATACAGTTGTCCTCTCTCCACCTTCACCAATCAGTGCTTGCTGAGGCTAGACAGGGAGTTGGTACGGCATCTTTACAAACTTAACTTATAAATATGAGGGAAGTTACAAATCACCCTCCTTTCCTCCAAGCATCTTCCAATCTCTATTTTACCTCATGCTTCCATCTCACCTATAGGAAATGTAAATCATACATTGCTGATAGTGCAGTGGTGAAACTTATTCACCAAATGGATTCATATTTTTTGTAATTTTTTTCCTTTTTAACTTTATTTTCTAAGTCAACTTCCCTACAGTAGTTTTGTTTTTTTTTGTTTTTTGTTTTTTTTTTTTATGTATGTAGGTTTGTTCTCACAAAATACCTATATATAGGTATATGTACGCAAGTATAAATATATGTAACTTCTGATTAGGCTCAATACTGTTCACTCACACTTCCTTGCTGTATTCTGATTCTCCCCTCTGCCACACATTCTCACATAAGAGGTCATTTGCTTTCTCTCTCATATACCCCCACCACTTCTCGCCACTGTCTTTGCTACTCCTTTGCACCTCTCAAAAACTATGCATATTTTAGTCAACTCAGTGGTCTTTCTGCTCTTATAATAGTCTTATTATATTTACATCCTTATTAAGACTGGCTCATTTGCAGCTAAGGGTGTGATTAAGGGTGGGGGTGATCTTTGAGGGTATAGATCTTAAGCTAGGCTCTTAGGCAGTTGAAAGTGTGATTAAGGGTGTAAGACATCTTTGAAGGTATTGTTATTTTGCCTGGACTGGTGGCTCTGTTTTAGGAGTAGCTCAATAACAGCATATGAGATGTGGTAGAAGGAGTGTCTCTCAATCAGCCAGCTGGAGTGAAAAACCAAGTTGAGAAAATCTAGGAGACTGCACCACTGAACTCCACAAATCTACCACAGAAGGGCACTCCACGAAGGCAGGGAGTCATAGCAGAATAATATGACAAACAAAAACAAGCAATAGCAGATACCCAAAATAGGGAGGAAAAGGAACAGTCCATCACCGAAAGGAAAGGAGCAATCCCTAGAAATACTGCTAAATGAAATACAAACAAGCAAACTATCAGACATGGAATTTAAAGAAATGGTTATAAGAAAGCTCACTGAGCTCAATAAGCTAAAAAACTACAAAACACCAGGCCAACTACAAGAAACTTACTGAAAATTATACCAGTATTTAAAAGGACAAAGAAACAATCAGTAAGAACCAGGAAGAAATGAAGAATACAATTTCTGAACTGAAGAACACAACAGAAGGAATCCAAAGCAGGTTAGAGGAAGCAGAGAACCAGATCAGGGAATTGGAGGACAACATGGAAAAAAAATAACCAGGTAGTACAACAAAACAAAAAAAGACTGAAGAAGAATGAAGAGGTTTTAAGAGAGTTGCAGGACACCAAAAAATGCAATAATATCCATATCATAGGGATACTAGAAAAAGAGAAGCAAGGGACAGAAAATCTGTTTGAAAAACTAATGACAGAAAGCTTCCCTAAATTGATGACTGAAAATGTCACTCAAGTTCAGGAAGCACAGAGGGTCCCAATGAATATCAACCCAAACAGGCCCACCCCAAAAAACATCATAATTAAAATGGCAAATTTCAAATACAAGGAGAGAATCCTAAAGGCATCAAGAGAGAAACAACTAATAACATATAAGGGAGTTCCAATAAGGTTATCAAATGATTGCTCAACAGAAATAATACAAGCCAGAAGGGAATAGTAAAAAAATACTCCAAGTAATGAAAAACAAAGACCTGCAACCAAGAATACTCTACACAGTATGGTTCTCATTCAAAATGGAAGGTAAAATAAGGAGTTTCCCAGACAAAAGAAGGCTAAAAGAATACACCTCCACCAAACCAACATTGCAAGAAATGCTAAAGGGCCTGCTTTAAAAAGATGAAGAAACAGAGAGTGACAAAGAGGTATATAGGAACAAAGGGGAAAAATGTTCATGAAGAAGTACCTGTCAATAATAACCTTAAATGTAAATGGATTAAATGCACCAATAAAAAGACATAGGGTAACTGAATGGATATAGAAGCATGACCCACTTTATTTATTTATTTTTTGTAATTTAATTTTATTGTTGTTGTATTCCACTTTATTTTTTAAGACAACTATGCTATCTACATGAAACCAACCTCTGAACAAAAGATTGACACAAACTGAAAGTGAAGGGATGGAGAAATATATTTCAAGCAAATGGACATGAAAAAAAAAAAAGCCTGGGATAGCAATACTTATATCAGAAAAAACAGATTTTATAATGAAGGCCATAAAAAGAGACAAAGAAGGACATTTCATAATACTTAAGGGAACAATCCACCAAGAAGATATAACCCTTGTAAACATATATGCATCCAACACAGGAGCACCCAAATATATAAGAAAAGTCTTGGAAGACTTCAAGAAGGATATCAATAGCAACACTGTCATAGCAGGGGATTTCAATGCCCTATTATCAACAATGGACAGATATTCCAAGCCAAAAAAAATAAAATAAAATAAAACACCAAGGATATTGTAGCATTGAGCAACACTCTAGATGAAATGGGCTTAACTGACATATACAGTACTTTTTACCCCAAAGAAGAAAAATACACATTCTTTTCAAGTGCACATGGAACAATCTCAAAGATAGACCACATGGTAGGACACAAACCAAGCCTCCACAAATTTAAGAAATTTGGAATCATACCAAGCACCTTCTCAAGCCACGATGGCTTGAAACTAGAAACCAACCTAAAGGAAAAAACCCAAAAGCATTCTAATTCATGGAGACTGAATAACATGCTATTAAGTAATGAATGTGTTAACAATGAGTTCAAAGAAGAAATCAAAAAGTTTATGGAAACAAATAAAAGTGGATACACAACAGCCCAAAACCTATGGGACACAGCAAAGGCAGTCCTTAGAGGGAAAGTCATAGCAATACAGGCCTACTGAAAAAGGTTAGAAGAAACTCATACAAACAACCTAATCATAAAACTACAAGAACTGGAAAATTGCCCAAAGCAATTAGAAGGAAGGAAATAATCAAGAGTAGAGCAGAATAAATAACATAGAGACAAAAAGCACAATTCTAAGGATCAATAAACCCATAAGCTGGTTCTTTGGGGAAAAAAAAAAAATTGACAAACCTTTAACTAGACTCATCAAGAAAAAAAGAGGACCCAAATAAACAAAATCAGAAACAAGAGAAGAGAAATCACAACCAAAACCACAGAAATACAAAGGACTGTAAGAAATTACTACATGCAACTATATGATAAGAAATTTGACAATCTGGATGAAATGAACAAATTTCTGGAAATGTATAACCTACCAAAACTGAATCAAGAAGAAACAGAAAACCTGAATAGACCAAGAACAACTAGTAAAATTGAAGAAATAATAATAAAAAAAAAAACTCCCAGTGCACAAGAGCCCTGGACCAGATGGCTACACAGGTAAATTTTACCAAACATTTAAGGAAGAACTAACTCCTATCCTTCTCAACCTATTCCCCAAAATCTAAGAAGAGGGAAGGCTCCCAAACTTTTTTCATGAGGCCAGTATTATTCTAATCCCCAAACCAGGTCAAGACACAACTAAGAAAGAAAACTACAGGCCAATATTTCTGCTGAATGTAGATGCTAAAATTTTCAACAAAATATTGGCAAACTGGATCCAGCAATGTATTTAAAAACTCATACACTTGACCAAGTGGGATTTATCCCAGGGATGCAGGGGTGATACAATATTTGCAAGTCAATAAATGTAATATGCCACATAAACAAACTGAAAGACAAAAACCATATGATCATATCAATAGATGCTGAAAAAGCATTTGATAAAGTACAATACTGTTTTATGATAAAAACGCTCAGCCAGATGGGAATAGAGGAAGCATACCTCAACATCATAAAGGCCATATACGAGAAACCTGCAGCCAACATCATGCTCAATGGACAAAAACTGAAAGCCTTTCCCTTAAGATCAGGAACAAGGCAAGAGTGTCCACTCTCCACTTCTATTCAACATCGTTTTGGAGGGTCTAGCCACAGTGATCAGACAAGAAAAAGGAATTAAAGGCATCCAAACTGGAAAGGAGGAAGAAAAACTGTCACTATTTGCAAATGACATGATAGTGTACATAGAAAACCCTATAGATGCCACTAAAAAACTAATCAACCTAATAAGTGCATTTGGCAAAATAGCTGGATACAAAGCCAATATCCAGAAAGCAAAGGCATTTTATACACTGACAATGAAACATCAGAGACAGAGACTAGAAAACAAATCCCATTTACTATAGCAACAACAACAAAAAATAAAGTACCTAGGGATAAATGTAACCAAGGAGATAAAAGACCTATACTTGGAAAACTACGGAACACTGAAGAAAAAAATTAAAGAAGATACAAATAAATAGAAGCATATACTTTGTTCATGGATGGAAAGAATAAACATCATAAAAATGTCCATATTACCCAAAGCCATCTATAGATCCAATGCAATCCCTATTAAAATACCAAGGTCATATTTCACAGACCTAGAACCAATACTTAAAAAAATTTATATGGAGTCAAAAACAATCCTGAATAGCTACAGCAATCTTGAGAAAGAAGAATTAAGTAGGAGGAATCACAATACCAGATATCAAACTATATTACAAAGCCATAGTAATCAAAATAGTCTGGTATTGACACAAGAACAGACAAGTAGATCTATGAAACAGAGTAGAGGGCCCAGAAATAAACCCAGGACTTTACGGGCAACTAATATTCAACAAAGGGAGAAGGAACATAACATGGACTACAAATAGCCTCTTCAACAAGTGGTGTTGGGAGAACTGGACAGGCACATACAAAAAATGAAACTAGACCACCAACTTCCACCATACACCAGAATAAACTCAAGATGTGTAAAAGACTTCAACATAAGCAGTGCCCCCATAAAAGTTCTAGAAGAAAGCATAGGCAAAAAATTACAGATATCCCACACAGCAATATTTTCACAGATATATTTCACAGATTTCACAGATGTCTCCCAGGGCAAGGGAAATAAAGGAACAAATAAACAAATGGGACTACATCAAACTGAAAAGTTTCTGCTCAGTTAAAGAAATCATCAACAAAATGAGAAGGGAACCAACCATATGGGAAAATGTATTTGCCAATGACACATCAGACAAGGGCCTGATCTCTAAAATATAAAAAGAACTAATATGACTCAACACCCAGAGACAGCCCAATTAAAAAATGGGCAAAGGACCTGAACAGACTTCTCCAAGGAAGATAGACAAAGGGCCCATAGCCATATGAAAGAATGTTCGCCTTCATTAGCCATCAGAGAAATGCAAATTAAAACTACACTGAGATACCACCTCACACCTGTCAGAATGGCCATCATCAACAAATCAACAAACAACCAGTGCTGGCGAGGATGTGTAGAAAAGGGAACCCTGGTGCACTGCTGGTGGGAATGCAAACTGGCGCAGCTGCTATGGAAGACAATATGGAATTTCCTCAAAAAGCTAAGAATAAAACTACCTTATGACTGAGTGATTCCACTGCTAGGATTATACCTAAAGAATCCTGAAACACCAATTCAGAAGAACCTATGCAATGCTATGTTCATAGCAGCACTATTTACAATAGTCAAGTGCTGGACACAACCTAAGTACCCTTCAGTGGATAAATGAATCAAAAAACTTTGCTACATTTACACAATGGAATTCTATACAGCAGAAAGAAAGAAGGAACTTCTACCATTTGTAATAGCATGGATGGAACTGGAGCGTATCATGCTTAGTGAAATAAGCCAGGCAGCAAAAGTTAAATACCATATGTTCTCACTTAATACAGGAGACTAACAAACAAAACATACAGGCGATCAGGAAGGAACAAGAGACATGGGAAAAAAAAAAGAGGAACAGAATGATGGTGAGAAGGGGGAAAGTAGGGGAAGGGATCAAATGAGGAGCTGGTGTGAAGGACCCATGGACATGGACAATGAGCTGGGGATTGACCGAGGGAGGAGGGCAGGGAGGGGAGGCAGGGGAGAGCAAAGGTAGAAAAAATGAAACAATTGTAATACAACAATATAAATAAAATTAACTTTAAACAAATAAGAAGAGCCTGAAAACAGCCTCTAAAAGTATTTATAGTAACACTGCCATTTTTGAGTACTCCCATAGAAAGACGTCACACTGTGGAAAAATCTTGCCAAGGTTTGACCATTGTGTATAAATGTGTTCTATCTACCTCAGAGGCTCTGTGTGCACTGTTATGATAACGTCTGGAGGTCTGGACGTTAAACGAGGCAGATCAGGCGACAAAAGGGAGAGTGGAGGGCACCTCCTGAGCCAGTTACAGGACGAAGTGTAGGGTGACACTGATGGGAAGGTGGTGTGTTTACTGGAACATGCCAAGAGGGTAAATGTATAAAACAATGTTGCCAGGGCAAGGAGCAGCTCTACTCTGATGCCAACATGGTAGGATGGGCAGCCAAGAGAAGGCTATATTAATTATGAAAAGTTATTTTTTCAACTTTCCAAGTCGTATACTTTCTAAAAATGCTAACCAGTTAATCCTTTTGGATGTGCCCCACTGACCCCTAAATCAGAGATAGGTTAAGAAGGACCATGTTGGGTACTTCACACACATTATTTGTAATTTTTACAATGATTCTGTAAGTATGGCCTTATCTTGCATACAAGAACACCAAGAGCTCGCCCCAGTTCACGCTGTGGGTATCTGGGAATTGTATTCTGTTTAGGTAAGAGTCCAATGCCCACCCGTTTCCCTCCTTGCCTGCTCCCTCACACCTGTGTGAAGGGCTCTCTTGAGAAAAGTATTAGTGTTTTAAAAGGCAAAACTGGAGCCAGTGGCAGAGCTCCAGGGAGGCAAATCTATAAGCTGACCAGAGGGAAAGAATACACTAACAAACAGCTGTCCAAGAGTAGCACAGGCCACCAAGGAAGGCTGCAAGATCCTCAGAGCTCAAGTAGAGCTGGTGTGTGTGTGTGTGTGTGTGTGTGTCCTACAGATCAGGGTCTCCCTCAAAAGGGTGTTGAGATGATGACCAGCCCTTTCAGCCAGCCTCTGGGATGAAAAGTCAAGAAGGTCCCACAGAGCCAAGCTCTCAGAGATCAGTCAGGCTGCTAGCAGTGGGCAGCCCCTCATGCCTCTTCTAGGAAGGTGTGTGCTGTTCACACATGGGCTACCCCATGGCTTCTGGAGAATTTCAGAATTACCAGGCTCAGTGATTACCAGGTCAATGGCACAGACCAGAGATGGTGACTATTTAGGGTCTTAATTGCTGAAGCAAGTCTTGAAACAGAAAATAGAGTGGGGGAATGGAGGGCAATGGGGGCCAAGGGAGGAGACAGCCATTTGAACTGTGGGGGGAGGAGCGTCATGTCCCTGAGTCAAAGAGATCCCAGCTCATCTCCGCCTTGATAGGCAGCCCCATCAGCATGTCCCCTAAGGCAGCATAGTTAAGATTTTGTCACATGGTAGCAGGTGTTACTGGAACAGAACCATGCAGAGCTTGGATTCGTTTGAAATTCAGTTCCACTGTGGCACCTGCAGCAAGTCCCTCGGCCTCTCAGATACCCTAGCCCATGAAAGGGGTCTTGCCCCCTTTGGGATGATGGTGAGGGTTCAACAAAATGTTTGCCACTCATTTAGCAGGGGTCTGCCTCTTACCAAACCATCATTAAGGGCAGTTTTTATTTTTATTATTATTGCTCTTTTGCTTTTAGGACTTTTAAAGCCTGTTCTCTAATGCCCATTATCCAAATACATTTTAGCTCTTCCAGATTTGTGGCCTGAGAACATTCTGGGAAGCACGTTGGAAAACAGGTATCTTGAACAAGACTGAGATCATCTGTAAAATGGGCTTGATAACAGGACATGCCTCTTATAGAGTACAGAGATTAAAGAAAATAATCTGTAGTTTAGCACAGAGCCTGACCCATAGAAAATTCTCAAAAATGATAGCAATTATATTTATTACTTTAATTAATCACATCATCTTATCATAGTCTCTTTAAATTTTAGAACATGAAGTCAGTTTTTGTTTTTCCAATTTTATTATCAAGAATTGCCTAGTTTTGGGTTCACTCACTGATTACCATTTTTCTCCAAGTGCCAAGTGTATCAGAATTTTGTTCATTAATAAATAAGTATTTACAAAGGGCCCGTTTGATACTATTTCACAAGACTCACTTCAGAAGCAAAAACATACACAGGCTGAAAAGTGAAGTCTTTCCTACCCTATTAAAATAGTTCAGGCTTGCTTTTGAGTTAATTTGTACTCATCATAGACTTGAACACAGTGGGCCTTTGGGGATGATTTTTGCCATAGGCAGTATCTGGAGGCATTTTCATTTTTCACAACTGGAGGAGGGTTGGTTGCTACTATCCTCTCCCAGGAAGCTCTTAAGCATCCTAAAATTCACAGGAGAGTCCCCACAACAAAGGGCTGCCTAGCCCAAATGTCAATAGTGCCAAGGCTGAGAAACCCTGGCCTGGCATCAATTCTTCCTGCTCCCTCAGCTTGAAAAATGCCAGAGGGACCAGGGTCTGAGGCCTCTGTGGTCTATCATATCAGGCACTGTGTTTGAGAAAAGCAAGTTGTGGGGACTTGCAAAGCTTCCCCCAACCCTTTCTTTTCTTCTTTTGTTTTTGTTTTTGTTTTAGTCCCCTGCCTCCAGCTTCTGTGCCTGGCTGGGAGGGGGACACGGGGCCAATGAGCAGCACCTCAACTAAGGCAACCTTTCCAGTTTGAATCAAATTTTTAAGGAATCCACAGAACATGAGCACTGAAGACTGTTTGCCCAAGACTGGGAGGGGGAAGGGATCATGTTTGGTGGGATGATGGTGCTGAACTTTCAACCCTCTTGGCAATGTTTGCTGTCCAGAAAGAAAAGCCAGCTGTACTTGGACAGCACTTTACACAAACAGACAACACAGACTGTTATCTCCTAAATTGGAGGCTTTCTACAATGTCTCCTCATGTGGGCACTGGGCTCAGGCAGGAAGACCACCCACAGGCAAGCACACAGCACCTCCCAGGGAGGGCCTGTAACCACCCACCACTCTTGCCACCTGTTCTGAGCTGGGTTATCAGATGTGAAGGAGCCAGTTAATAACTGTTTATAAGCTATAAACACAAGTGGCCATAGCAGGGAGCTGATAAACATTTTGGGGGCAAGTTAAGCCAGTGTAGCTGACTGTCATTTGCACCCCTGTCAGCTGTTGAAAAGTATGTGTTTCAGATTACAGGATGCCTAAATGGCTGTTTGCAAGGAGGGGTTCCAATTGAAGTGCTCTGTCTGTGGTCTTGCTTCCGGCCACAGATAATGACAACAGCCTTGGACATTTCCAGCTTTCCTGGTCATCAGATCTCTGTTTGGAGGTTAAAAGGTAAATTATAAAACTAGAACTCCCTAAAGTATTACATGTGCCTTGGATTCTCAAATCTCAATTTTGGGTTGAAATGTGCAAACAGAGTTGTTTTAAAAGTGAGTTTTACAAGCTCCATTAGTTTGGGTTGGGTGTTGTTTTTTTGTTCTTTCTTTCTTTCTTTCTTTCTTTCTTTTTTTCCTGCTCAAAGAAAGTGAGGATGGGGAAGCTGCATTAAAACAGTTGCAGATCCTGAATTGAGCCTTTTGGAGTTAGCACAAAAGAAACATTTCAGTAAACAATATTGTTGCACATGAACCACCAGGGCTTCCTCAGTTAGGCAGCTATTGGATTAAACACTAAAAAGGAAGTATGGGAAATAGACATTAAATAACAAACGGTGACACTTGTTTTTTCCCAGAGATGTCAGGGAGTGGGAAAAGCCTGCTGGCTCTGTTCTATTCTCTGGTTCTTCACCCCACAAAAGCCAGAGTTGGGAAGTGGGCATGAGTAGGAGCTTTGAGCCACTAGAGTGCCTGCAGAGTTGTGTGCCAGATCTCTCTGCTCTCATTGGGCTGTGGAATCTTCAGCAAGTATCTTAACTTCTCTGACCCACGTCCTATTTGCCACAAGAAAGGTTAGAGCTGAAGGTACTGCTGGAAGTTACAGCTGTTTCATTGGAAACCATCCTTGGGAATCCCTAAGTGGGCTGGAGAGAAGACCTTTCATAGACAAGGTCACCAGCCATTCAAGGCCATAGGGGATTAGCAGCAGTGTTCCAGAGAATTAATGTTGCCAGGATGTAGTCAAGGGGGAGACAGGGGCTAAAAAAGCAGGGAAGACCTTAAGGAGATTGGACTTGAATTGGCCTCCAAAGATGGTCAGATTTGGGTGGGGACCAAAAGGGAGGGAATTTCGTGGCCAGAGGTACAGCAAAGAATGTTCATGAAGGCTTTCAAAGAGGCGCTTTATTTGCCCCCAAGAAACTGTGCAAGTTAAGATTAGGGAGGCAGGTAATGGCTAGATTGTGAAGGGCTCTGGACCTTGGCAAAGAGGTCTCTCTTTTCTTCCCCCTTAGCTGCCTTAAAGAATTCAGACAGAAACCTGCTTAAACAGAGCTGTCATCTTAGCTTAACCTGAACTAAGCATGGCAGACAGGGAGGAGCCTAGCAACATACATCTGTTGGACTCTCCTCTTTTCCTCCCTGTGTCCCCTGCTTCTGGGTGGCCCAGCAGGCCCAGCAGGCCCAGCAAGAATTTGTTTACTACATGTTTGCTCCTTGCCATCAACCTGTGAATTGCCTTCCTGCCCTTTGAAGTCCAAACCACTAATCCTCTTTCTCCTTAGGGCAAAATGGCATGTGTGCCTCAACTAACCTATCTGTCTTCATGTTTCATATTCTTATGGAGCCCCCACATGTACATACATAATACATTTGGTACTTTTTTAATTAATTTATCTCACATTAATGTAATTATTAGACCAGCCAGAAGAACTTAGAAAGGGAGAAAGAAAGTTATTTGTTCTCCCCCACATATCCCAGTGGAAATACCCAGAAAGTGGATGGAAATGAGACAAGGTAGTGAGAAGTTAGGAAAATTCCTTGGCAAGTGGAGTATGGAAACAGATAGCTGAACACAATGGCCAAGCAATTTGCAACCAGGAACAGGTTGTAGCCAGGGCCCAGTGCCTGACAGGGGGCAAAACAGGGAAAACAAGGACCTCACTCCACCCAGAGCAATCTTTCCTCCCCCGACCTTTCCTCCATGGAGATAGTATCTAGGCCTCAGCTGCATTTCAGCTCCAGGCCCCCAAAAGCAGCAAAATCAGGTGGGTAGTGCCAGGACCAACTGCAACAGACTAACAACTCTCTGCCCTGTCACTGACCAGTCCGTGGAGACCATGACCCTGAAAGGACACACCTGAAAAACTGCTGAATATTCTACCAAAACCCTCCTCTGAGACCTCCCCTAAAATTCTTGTCAACAAAAGAGAGATAAAAGCCCTAAGACATGAAGGCAGAGCCATTCTTTCCTTTCTTCTCCTCTAGCCCTACACCTCTTTTCACAGACACCTCTCTCCTAAACTCTAAGGTAGTTGTCAGCTTGTCCTAGGCTGATCCCCAAAACTTATTCCAAAAGCCCCCTTTTCTCTGACTTCCCAATGAGCTAAGACAGCCCAGCCTAGGCTCTCCTGTTGCTTCTCCTATGCTGAGCCCTTCCTTTGTTCACTGTCCCTAGCTTTAATAAATGTATCCTCATAGTCACCTGGACTAGGGCTGTGAAAACTTTCCTACACAAGGTCTAGAACCCACACACTGCAGGCAGACCTGCAACGGGCCCCTGTCCCATTGTCCAGTAACAGAAGTACAGAACTGGAGTTGGAAAGGGTATATTTGCTCTTTTACATTCCTAGTTAGGTTGCTATCATGCTCAGGGTAGCAGTGATGTCCAAGATCACAATAACACAAGTCACATGAATTACTTTGGTTTCCTAGTGTATATAAAAGTTATGCTTACACTCTACTGTAGTCTATTCAGTTATAAGCTTATAAGTTATAATGAATGCTTTATAGCAACAGCATTGTCTTAAAATGTACCTATCTTAATTAAAATACTTTATTGATAAAAAAGGCTAATGATAATCTGAGCCTTGAGTGAGTTATATTCCTTTTGCTGGTGGAGGGTCTTGTCTTGATATTCACGGTTACTGACTGGTCAGGAATGTGGTTGCCGAAGGTTAGTATGGTGGTGGCAATTTCTTAAAATAAGACAACAGTGAAGTTTGATTAATTATTTATGTTATGAATGGTTTCTCTGTAGCATGTGATGCTGTTTGATAGCATTTTATCCACTGTAGAATTTCTTCCGAAATTGAAGTTAATCCTTTCAAACACTGCCACTGTTTTATGAACTGTCTTAATTATTGTTCTCATTATAACACTCTTCATAGCTTCTTCACCAGAAATAGTTTCCATCTCAATAATCTTTTCTTTACTTCCTCATCAATTAAGTTTGATTCCGAGATACAGCAATTCAGTCACATCTGCAGAGTCCACTTCTAATTCTGGTTATCTTACTATTTCCACCACATCTACAGTTACTCACTCCACTTCAAGTCTTGAACTTCTCAAAAATCATCTGTGAGAATTGGAGTTAACTTCTCCCAAACTTTTGTTAATGTTAATATGTTGACTTCTTCTCATGAATCATAAATGTTATTAATGGCATCTAGAATGGTGAATTCTTTCCAGAAAGTTTTCAATATACTTTGCCCAGACCCATCAAAGGAATCACTATTTATGACAGCTATAGCCTTATAAAATGTATTTCTTTATTAATAAGACTTGAAAGCCAAAATTACTTTCTCATTCACGGGTTGCGGAATAGATATATTAGCAGGCATAAAAACAACATTAACTTTACTGTACATCTCCATTAGAGTTTTTGAGTGACCAGTTGTATTGTCAAAGAGCAATAATTTTTTGAAAGGGATCTTAGGGGATCTTTTTTTTTTCTTTTTCTGAGCAGCAGTTCTCAAGTGTGGACTTAAAATATTTAGTACACCATGCTGTAAACAAATATGCTGTTATCTAGACTTTTTGTTTCATTTCTAGAGCACAGGCAGAGTACATTTTAGCATAATTCTGAAGAGTCTTAGAATTTTCAAAATGGTAAATGACCATTGGCTTCAACTTAAGTGACCAGCTGCATTAGCTTCTAACAAGAGAGTCAGCCTATGCTTTTGTTACAACAGGAAATCGGCTCTTCCATGGTGTCACAAGAAATGAATTTCAAGGACGTATTTGTAGGATTTGAGTAATAATGGTGAGATTTATTAGAACACCCTTGAAAAGGCTACTGCACTTACCAAGGTGCTTCTCTGGTGGGTCTAGGAACAGAAGCAGGTTGATGTTGTCAATCTGCCCCTAGATGCACCATGCCCAATGTCTCAGCCATGACCAGGTGGTTGATTTCACTAGCTTCTGGGACTGCAGGCCTGCATTTGTGCCCACCAAGGCCAGAGGGGTCAGAGCCCAGAACTTCAGTGCCATCACCTCTGCTCCCAGCTGTACTCTGCCCCACACAGCTGCCAAAAAAGAGACTGAGGCCTTTAGGAAATATAGCTGCCCTATATTTCCTTTGGGCTTGGGAGAAGCAGTGCTTCTTTCAAACCATCGAATCTCTTTCCTGGCTTTTCTCAGGCTTGAGTCCTTATCTTATTCGATCTTTTCCAAGGTTTTCCCAAGTTTGTCTCCTCCTCTTTAAGGTCGCTATCTTGACTTCTGCAGCATGCACCCAGTGAAAGAACATCCCCCTGTGCCATCCTCTCCCTCCCCTTGTTATTAGGGAAGACTCCCCAGAGTTACAGTCAAGCTCAATCAGGCTTAATCAGATAGATATCTGCTCCTGATTTGTTTGCTGCCTCCCTTTTAGTCAATATCTAACTACCTAGCATAACACTTTGAAACTATGAAGCAAAGCATTTCTTCTCTCTGAAAACTTGTTATCTGTGAAAACCCTAGATAACATATTTTTCCAATATACAGCTCTTTCATCTACATTGAAACTCTGTTGTTTAGTGTAGCCACCTTTATTAATTATCTTAACTAAACCTGGATAACTTGCTGTAGCTTGGCACTTGCTGCTTCTGCTTCACCTTTTACTTTTATGTTATGTAGATGGCTTCTTTCCTCAAAACATATGAACTAACCTTCACTAGTTTCCACCTTTGCTCCTGCAGCTTCCTCCCCTCAGTCTTCATACAAAATTGAAGAAAGTTAGGGCCTTGCTCTAAAGTAGGCTTCTGGAGCCCTGGCTGGTGGTTCAGTGGATAGGCGCTAGCCTGCGAACCCAAAGGTCACTGGTTCAATTCCCAACCAGGGCACATAACCAGGTTGCAAGCCAGGTCTCCAAACATATTCATAGCTGGAGGCAGTTTAAAATACTGTAAGAATTACTGACATATGACACAGATACATGAAGTGAATAAATGGCATTGGAAAAATTACACCAATAGAGTTGCTTGACGCATGGTTGCCGTAAACCTGCAATTTGTAAAAAACACACTATCTGTTAAGTGCAATAAATCAAAGCACAATAAATTGAGGTATGCCTGTACATTGCGTAACAGCTATGTTATGATTCATGAGGTATCATTTTCTAAAGAGGTCTGTCTGAAACAGTCCAGCTATTGTTGATATAAGAAGAACAGCTTGTGCGACATCGATGTAACCTGGCAGGCAAGGAGAGTGGACTAGAATGCACATACATGAACAATGACAATTCCACTGTACTAGTCAGTGGGAGCAGTAGAAGCCACTGATAAGCACATGCACTGTGTGCCATTGCATTCAAAATGACTGAATAGATCAAGGAATCTGGGTTAAATTTTGCATTAAGCTTGAACATTCCTCCACAGAAACTATTCGGATGATTCAGAAGGCTACAGCTATGGGCAACCAGTGACTGACAGCTTCATCACAACAATGAGCATCATGTCTTGTGCAGTTTTTAGGCAAAACATCAAATCACCCAGGTGACTCAGCCCCCTTACAGCCCAAATTTGGCCTCCTATGACTCCTGGCTTTTCCCAAAACCAATCACCTTTGAAAGGGAAGAGATTTCAGACTGTTGATGAGATTCAGGAAAATACAATGGGATAGCTGATAGAGATTGAGAGAACTGTGTGAGGTCCCAAGGTACCTACTTTGAAGGGGGCTGAGGCATCATTGTCCTATGTACAATGTTTCTTGTATCTTGTATCTTCTTCAGTAAAAGTTTCTATTTTCCACAGTACATGGCTGGATATTTTCCAGACAGACCATGTATGTACTCTTGTCAGGTCACAGCCCTGCAAAAGTGGAATTATGATTACTGGTGTCCCAATTTTCATAAATTAACATTTAGGGAAATTAAGACATGTATCTAAGATCACACAGCTTGTAAATGGCTGAATTGGAATTCAAACTGAGGCCTGGCTGATGCAAAAGGCCTGCACTTTCCCATCTACCCTCACAGCCTCTCTCAACTTCTTAATGTGGGAATTCTTTCATATGAAGTCTTTGCTTCTCTACAAATAGCACCATGCCTTAAGCACAGCAGTCATTTTTTGATACATTAAATATTAATCTTTCTTTCTGTGACCTAATTTCTTTCATATAAATATCAAAATGTTATTAGTCCACTAGTTTAAAAAACAAGAATAAAAAACCTTGGCCTCCTCTTCTTAAAAGTATACAAATTTGACATTGAATTAATCACTATTATTTACTAAGTTAAAAATCATACCATCATCCTTTTTACTGACAAAGCAAAGGGAATTTTTGAAAGGCAAATGAGACAGCATAAATTTATTCCTTGGCTTAAAGGGGGAAGAACAAACTTTCCACTACTGTTAAGCTTCTTCTTGTTGGTCTGATAATCAAATAGACGTGAGGCAGATTAGCAAGTAAAAATGATCAAATTTGCCCTAGCTGGTAGCTCAGTTGGTTAGAATGACATCTCAATTTGCCAAGTTGTAATTTTGATCCACAGTCATGGCACATTAAAGAATCAACCAACTACGTGGAAAAACAAGTAAGGTGCCTTTGAGGCTTCAAAGGGTTATTGTGTTAGTGTAGGTAGCTACTAGTCAGTATTAATAAAGGAAGGAAGCAAATGAAATCAGACATTAAGCTTAATAAACTGGAGAGCTGAGTCAGACGTTAAACCTGACTTACTAAAAGGCTATAACATTCATAGCTCCCTAGGAACTGCCACATTCTCCCCCAAGTGGATTTAGTTACTGAAGTGGGCTCCCTGGGGGACAACGGTCTATTGGCCAGGAAGGCCATTAACTGGGATTCCCAAGGGGAAGATAAAACAATAAAGGAGAAATTCCTCTTCTGGAAGCTGCCCAGTAGAAGCCAACATGATGCAGGGGGCGGTCCCTCCACCTTGATGCATGTGTGGTAGCAGCCGAGAAGGGGACCATAGGGGGGAGGAGTTTAATCTGGGAAAAGAATCGGATTGGAAAAGGGACATGAAACCCGGGAAGATCCAGGAAAGGGATTAGCTAGAGGAAGGACCCAACACGAGCCCTTGAAGGATTAGGAAAGAAATTGGTTAATTAAAAGTAAACCCTCTCTTTGCCAAGCAAGAGGTAACCCTGCAGCCTCCCAAGCCCAAACCTGGGTGAGCTCCAAGCATGGGCCTGGGTGCAGCGGTGCAACACCTGCCGGAGCACAGCTGGAGGCAGGGACTAAGCTGGCCAGATGGGGACGGAGCCTGAGCTAAACTAAGTTTTGGCAAGGTTAAAGTGAACTACAGCAGCTTCGGATACTCTGTGGATGCTAGGTAATGGCACAGCATCTCTGGACCCTGGTCCTTCTTCTGGAGTGGGTGAACACAAGGCTAGGCTTCTTCCACAGTGGCCGGAGCTAAGTCTCTTGGTTGTGGATGAGACACTGGACGCCTGGGGATAGTCCTTTGTGTTTACTCTAGCTCCAACAAATCTTACCATTACACCTCATCGTCCCATATGTAGGTCCCAAAATGCTTTTCTTGCGACTCCATGGAAGAACGCCATTTCTGCTGGTAACAATTGCTAGATGATTTGAAGAGCAGGAGTTTAGGAAATAGAAATTTGCCCTGCCCTATAGACAGGTCGAAAGAAGTTATCTCTGATAACCTCTTATGGACAAGGCCTCTAATTCAAATGTTTCTAGATAGATGGGGGCAGGGTTGGGGAGAGGCGGGACAGAGGCGCCTCTTGAGCCTGTGGGTAAAGTGGCCTTGGCTCAAAACAAGCTGCATACCAGAGGCACATCTTGGGGTGGTTTGTTCTGGATTCCCACATCTTTATTACAAAGTATTTATCTAGACATTTCATTGATACAATTATTTGACAAAACTTTAATAATTAAAAAAATAAATAAAACTTATATGCCTCTTTTCTAGGTATCTCCCATTCCAAATTCACTCATATGTAAGTTACGATATTATTTAAATACTTAGGGAAGAAAGCACACAGATTATGCAAGGTCTCTTAGTAACTACAAGTTAGAATTTAAGATGAGATTTTATCACTTTTACTCTTAAAAGTCCTGCTAGAACCAGGCTACCACCCATATAATTTTAGGGGAAAATGAAATCAGAAGCCTAACTATGGTGACTTTTATGGACATTGAAGTGTTTTTGCCAAATTTGGGTTCTGAAAGGAATTTCCCTGCAGGACATGTTGGCAGGAACCTCATTTTTGTTTTTGTTTGTTTATTTGTTTGTTTTTCCAAGTTAGCTGGGATCTTCTACTGTTTGCTCCAACCCTTCCTGCCCTCTTTTATTTAAATCAAAAAAAGATCCTGAAATGGAAGAGAAAATAGTATATGAGAGTATGTTACAAACCATTTTCACTACTGATTAAAATGCTGCTTCTCCCATAACCAATCCACAGGCATGAAAGAGGCAGTCTTCATGAATGTACTGGGGAATGAGCATTTTCTGTCAAGCAGCATTGCTCTTTTACCCAAGGAATTTCTGCCCATTGGCTGCCCATCAGTGGTTTGGTGAAGCCATTGTTTGTATATTAATGATCTTTTTGTTCCATGAGCCCAACATAAAAATCAATAGACCTCAATAGGCCACAGAAATCAAAGCAAATTAAGCTAAGCTGTAAAGAAGTAAAAAGATACTACTTTTTCATTTTGATTTACTTCATTTTTAAATTGAAATAAAAATTTTAATATGTCCATTACAGACACATTAAATAGCAAGAAAAAACAATGAAAAATATTGATTTAAATTTTGCAACCTAGTGAGAAAGCTGTGAATTTTTTTCAGCCTATACAGTATATTAAGCTATAGTAGCCCTATGCCTGTTTCTTAGACTTAAAAAAAGTTAATAATTGATTTTGTTGCTGAAATGAACTTTTCTTTTGTTTTTATTGTATTTTTTTCCATTACTCTTTAGTTCCCTTTACCTCTCTCCTCACCCTCCATAATCACCACACTATGGTCCATGTTCATGAGTCCTAGTTCCTTTTTGCTCAACCCCTCCGCTCCCTACCCTCCTCCCTTCTGCTGTCATCCTGCTTTCTATCTGTGAGTCTGCCTCTATTTTGCTTGTCAGTTCAGTTTGTTCATTTGATTCCACATACGAGTGAAAGTATTTGGTATTTGTCTTTCTCTGACTGGCTCATTTCACTTAGCATAATGTTCTCCAGGTCCATTCATACTGTTACAAAGGGTAACATTTTCTTCTTCCCCTTCGTTTTTAAAATTGTATTTATTTTTAGAGAGAGGGAGAAAGGCAGAGAGGGAGAGAGACATCAATGTATGGTTGCTTTTCACCTGCCTCTACCTATAGATGTAGCTGGAGACCTGGCTTGCAACCTGGTTGTGTGCCCTGGCTGGGACTTGAACCAGCAACTTTTGGGTTTGAAAGTCGGCACCTTATCCACTGTGCCACCAGCCAGGGCACATTTTCTTCTTTTTTACAGCTGAGTAGTATTCCATGTGTAAATGTCCCATAGTCATTTTATCCACTCATCTATTGATGGACACAGACTGCTTCCATATCTTGGAGATTGTAAATAATGCTGCAATGAACAAAGGGGTGCTATATTCTTTCTAATTAGTGTCTTGGGTTCTTTCGGATATATTCCCAGAAGTGGGATCACTGGGTCAAAATACAGATCCATTTTTAATTTTTTCAGATATCTCTATACTGCTTTCCACAGTGGTAGCACCAATCTTCAATTTTGCCAACAGTGCAAAAGGGTTCCCCCTTTTCCACATCCTTTCAAACAGTTGTTGCTTGTTGATTTATTGTTGATGGACATTCTGAGAGGTGTCAGGTGATAGCTTATTGTGGTTTTAATTTGTATTTCTCTGATGATTAGTGATGCTGAATATCTTTTCCTATGTCTATTGGCCATCTGCATTTTCTCTTTGGAGAAGTGTCTATTCAGGCCTTTTGCCCATTTTTAAATTGGATTGTTTGTTGATTTGTTTGCTTTCTGGTATTGAATTTTGTAAGTTCTTTATAAATTTTAGATGTTAACCCCTTATTCTCTATCTCAGAATGGTGGGAAAGCAAAGACTGAGCATGGGCAAGCCAGCATCTCCACACTGCCCTCTGGTGGTGGCCTGCCTCTTGGCATCTTTGCGTGGGTACCAGGGGTGGGGCAGTCGAGGTTTGGGTGGCCACTAAGCAGGTCATTGAAAATATTTTACAGCTTTATTTCTTTGTGTGTACATCACCTTTATCATAAGACCTGGTTTTAAGTCATTTCCTGTTCATCTTCCTACTGGCTTTCTAGCCACTTGGGCATAGGACTATGCCATCTTCATGTTGTACCCCCAGAGCCCACACTTATTACATGCCAGTAGTTGTTGAAATCATGTCAACTGTGTAAAGAAAGGGATGCCCTATTAGACTATGGCTGAGTGATTGGCTCATTCTCTCCTCAAATAAGGGGACTTGATAGTTTTAGGTGTATTAGCACAGAGTTACAGAACTGAGCTGGAGGGGTAAGGGCACCTGCCTATTGGGGCCCACTTGAGATTCAGCCCTAGGGACTGTGGCTGATGTGGCTGACATTTCCCTCCATCACTTACATGGCTGAAGTGGTTGAGCCACAGCATTTGGAAGAACATTTGGATGCCAACTTTCCTCATTTCAAATTTAGGGATATTGAAACACAAATGTGGAAAAAACCTAACAGCTGATAGCAACTGTTTGACCTACACACCTGGTCACAACTTTACTACCCTCTTAGAAAAAGTACTTCCTGATGAAATAACAGTCCTCCCCCACCCCTGCTTTCAAACCTCTTCCTCCCTGTGGAAAAATCACTTACTTCATGGGGCATCATCCAAATTGGTGATGTAGAACTTTCCAGCGCAGACATTTCTTGACCCTAAATCTGGTCTCTTGTAAATAATTTTTTTATTTTATTTGAATTTATTTTAAAAAGTGATAATTTAAATGTGTTTATTTCTCTGCAGAGAAACCACTTCTTTGCCCTGCTGGTCCCTTGTCCCACTAGCCTCTCTAACCAGTTAGTCCTTGACACTTTGCCTTCACTGGAGTTGGTCTTCGTAAAGATAGGCTTACACTTTAAGACCTTCTAAAAAAAAGCTGATCATACCAGCATTGTTCATAATTTCTCCATGCTGGAACTCACCTGATGTTCATTGCAGTGTGGTCATATTCTGGAATAGTATACAGCAATGAAAATGAATGAGCTGTACCTACAGAAATGTATGGTGTGGTGACATACCTGCCCAAATGGCCATGATTAGGGACTTAAAACATACAGCAAAGAAAACATATAGGAAACACTTTACATTTTAGGTTACCACTTTTTTTTTATGAGAAATTTTAAGGAAGCACAGGTGAGACAAACTTTAACTGATCTTGCAGTGCAGTTTCTCACAGCGCAATCACAGAGCCTGTTAGAATCAGCTAATGAGCTTGTTAAAAATGAAGATACCCAGGTCCACCACAGTTCGACCATCAGAATCTCCAGCTGAAACAGGAAGAATTTGAATAAAGTCCCCAGCTGATTGCTATGCACACTACACTCTGGGAAATGCATTCTGAAGTTTGGTTAATCTTCTAATATCACAATGCCCCTGACACTTCCAGGCAATAACCTAGTCTAGAAACATTCAGAATAGAGGGGGACACATGCCTTCCCATTTCCCCAAAATGTCAGAGAATCAAACTTATAAAGAGCACTTGGCCAAGCAGCCTAAGACACCTGAATAGATTTTAGCCAAGCTTTTGAGGTCAGAGAGAGGCCAAGAATGCCATTCTTATTTTTTAATAAAAAGCCATTAAGCCAAGGAATGTGGCTGCATATCTGTTATGAGCTTGATATGTGCGAAGAAAAAAGCAGGTAAATGGCAATAATCAAGCTGAACTGTTTTCCCCCTTTAAAGTCTTTGTCAGATATGTGATATAGTGGGAAAGTAACTACAGTTATATTATATGCTCACCTAATATTAACATGTGATATCATTGATTCATCTTTTTAGACATGGAGATATTTTATGGATTAAGATAATAAAGTCATGGCCAATGACAAGGAGGAAAATTGAGGCATATATTAGATCATTTTAAATGAGGAGGAAATATCAACTTTATTTCTTCTATAATCCTTCCTATGGTTTTGGTATATAAATCCACCCCATTTTAATTATTATGGAAATAAGATTTATTTCAGATTATCTTCCTGAATTTGATTAATTGATGGGTTGAGTTTCCTTGGTTATGATACATCAGAGTCTCTCTGAGGCCACTTGTTGCAGCAGTTAAGCATGTGGAATCTGGAGCCTGCTGACTGGGCTCAAATTCCAGCCCTGTTACTTATAAATTTGATGACCTGGGTTGGGTGACCACTGTCCTGGTTTGCACAACTGAGTTTTCCCAGGATATGGGCCTTTCATTGCTGAAACTAAGAAAGTCCAGCCTGATACAAGCTGGCCATCCTAGACCTGAAGCAAGCTATTCCACCTTTCTGCACTTCAGTTTTCTCATTTGTCAAGTGGGGAAACTAGGACTTGTAACTGACCCCATGGGTGGAAGGGTTGGAGGGATTACAGGAGGTAATCAGCACTTAGAGCTGTGTCTGAAGCTCGGTCAATAAGCACTGATGTATTGCGTCACTTTGACTTTTGAAATGGCCTACTTGCACTACGCTTGGGCATCAGAGAGCTACTGTGGTACAAAGACTCAGTTAGACTGGAATCTAGACCATGTACATGACTTTGACCATTGTGAAGAGTCCAGTAGAACCTTCCTACTCTGCACGATTGGTAGATTGAGATAGCTTACAAGTTAGGCATTCGGTATCTCCCATGCAGTAACAGTTGGAACAATTGGGGCCTGACTGTCCTCTATGCTTCTCTGGGTACTTGTGAGTTCATGGAAGGGGCAGGCTGCGGCTTATTTTGACGGAGCAAGTAACCTGGTCACTGTCCCTGGGCATGGACTGAGATGGGAGGAGAGTAGTCCTGGGTGGTGGTGGGGGTGGAGCTGGAGGAAGAAGAAGCCCTTCAATCAACACATAGTTCTTAGGCACCTACTATGTGAGTGCAGTGTTCTAGGTACCTGGTTGGTGGCATTTACAGACTAATAAACAAACACATATAGGAAAAGATCAGGGTAACAAGAGGATAGTAGCTAATACTCATTGTATGCCTATTCTGGGTCTGGCATGGCTGCAGATACTTGGTACTATTATCTCATTGAATCTTCACAATAATCTACCTCATATTAAACTAACAAAATAAGTTAACTCATACTAAATGAGTCAACATGTTGTTAATAATTATTATTCTAATTGTATAAATGAGAAAACTGAGGCACAGGGATGAGAGCCAGGATTAATATTCCCACACCCACCCTCTTCACCATGACACTATACTGTTTCTTTAGAATAGTGGTTCTTAACTAGGGGCAACCTTGCCCTCCAGAAGACATTTAAAAATGCCTGCAGACACTCTTGATGGACACAACTGGGAAGGTGATACTGGCATCTAGTAGATAGAGGCCAGAGATGTTGCTAAACATCTTATAATGCAGTGGTCCCCAACCTTTTTGGCACCAGGGATAGGTTTATGGAAGACAGTTTTTCCATGGGCCTGAGAGTAGGGGATGGTTTCAGGATGATTCAAGCACATTACATCCAAGGTCACTTCCTACTGTGTGGCCCAGTTCCTAACAGGCTCGGACCAGAACCAATCCAAGGCCCAGAGGTTGGGGATCCCTGTTATAATGCATAGGACAGCCTCATACATGAGAAGTAACTTGCCCAAGATATCAGTAGTGCTGAGACGGAGAAGCTTCTATCTAGAATGAATAGGGAGAGGACAATATCCAATAAGGGAGCACAGAAAGCCTCTCATCTTCTGTATTTGAGCTGAGTCCATGATTATAAGGCATCAGCTATACAGAAGCTCTGAGGAGGATGGGCTCCAGCATGTGCAAGGAAGCCTGTGTGGTGGGAGTCAGATCAAGGAGATGAGTGAAGGGGATTGGGTCAGATTGGGTAGGAAACTGAAGCTGAAGTAAGGGGTTTGAATTTATGCTAAGCACAATCAAAAGCCACTAGAAGATCATCTGTGGATCTTTTTCTTCTTTTTGCTCATCTGTATTTTATGACTGTTATGGGCTGAATTATGTCCCCCCCAAAACTCATATGTTGAAATCTTAACCCCAGTACCACAGAATGAGACTATATTTGGAAATAGGGCCTTTTAAGAGGTGATTAAGTTAAAGTGAGGCCATATGTTGGGCTGTAATCCAATATGACTGGTGTCCTTATAAGAAGAGATTAGGACACAGAGACTCGCACAGAGGGATGGCCATAGGAAGACACAGGAGAAGACGGCCATTTACAAGCCAAGGAGAGGCCTCAGAGGAAACCAATCCTGCTGACACCTTGATTTCGAACTTTCAGCCTCCAGACAGTGAGAGAATAAATGTCTATTGTTTAAGCCACTCGGTGTGTGGTACTATTATAGCAGCCATGGCAAACTAACACAATGACTGTTCTCCAATAGAAAAAAATGTGTATGAAAACACATAATTAAAGAAAAAATTAAAGTCTTTAAACAGAATAACCAAAGGACCAAAGGAGACATTTTCAACATGTTTGAGACTCCAAGGAGAAACAAAAGCTTTCTCTAAAAAGCAACTGCAGGGATAAGAGAAGAAGCCATTTTAAAGCAACATGGGCATCCCAAGAAGAATAGAAGTGGGACATGCCAAAAGGCCAAACACACTAATCTTGTGGTGAAGGTCACAGGATCTCAGGACAGCCAGCCTTCAAGAGATTAAGTTTAGAGAGAGGCATGCAGGGCTGGGGGTGAACACCATAGCAGCCCTGCAATGGTGTTCACCCCCAGCCCTGCCTCCTTCTGAAGAGTTTTTAAAAACCACTTTAGAAAAGTCTATTGTGTTTACAAAGCGCATTCAACATTATGAGAGAGATGGCATTGTAGTAAGGAAGGAAAGAAGGGAGGGAAGGAAAAGATGTAAGCGACTCAAATGTTTAGCAGATGATAGTTTCAAAATAGCCACTATGGGTAGATGCCAAAATGGAAAAGGGTAGGTTTGAAGAAAATATGTAAACAGGATTGAAGGGGGGTGGGTAAAGGAGGTGTATGTTAGCACATCTTTTCATTTGGATGTGTTCAGAGTACTGTTGGTTCACAGACCACAGATGGAACACTACACATTGTTTCTATATGCCCCATTATGAATGGAATGTGTCACAGACTACAGCCATCCCCAAATTCATGCCTTGCCAATGATAACTTGCCTTATTTGGATTTGAGAAGGAAAGCTCAGTTGTATCTTCCTTTTTGCAATGAAATCTGACCTACATGACTGGGCTACAACAGGCCTATTAGAATTTTCTTTACTTAGAATCAACCATTACCATCATTTATCTGAGAGCTTGTGAGAAAATATCCTCTCAGCAACGGCCCCACAGCAGTGACCACAGACCAAACATCCACCGATCCTCCCTGTTCCGGCTTCACTTCTCAATCTGACAAATACTTCCCATTCCAAATTCCCTGCAGTAAGAACTTTCCCTCGATGAATGGCTCAGTGGGTGTCAGGGGTGTTGGGTCTGGCTGGGGGTAGGAGATTTGAAATGGAGTTAAAACCAGCTGATAAGTGAGAATTAATTGACCATGTAGACTGACTGAGGTGTGATCAACTTTGATGAATGCTGAGTGACCAGAGCTCCTCAGGTGAACTTTACTAGAGAAGAGAAACCTGGAAGAGCAGAGGGAGGAAGGAAATGACAGTATCCTAGCATTCAGAACTAAAGAAATTATGTTGGGGTGGGGACTGGTTATATTGTCACCAGACAGAAACAGAAAACAAAGCGAAAGGAACCAAGAAACATAACTCAGAAAAATCCTTGGCTTTGGCTGGATAGCTCAGTTGGTTAGAATGTCTCCTGATATGCCAAAGTTGTGGGTTCAAACCCCAGTAGGAACAAATTGCAAGAAGCAACCAATGAATAATGGGTGGAACAACAAATCCCTCTCTCTCTCTCTCTCTTTCAAACAAACAAACAAAAAATAACAGTACCCACCCACCCCCCCAAAAAAAGAAAAAGGAAAATCCTTAACAAAGTCCAAGATCCTTAGGGTAGGCAGATTTATATAATGGCCCACTACAATCCTCACCTCCCAATAGGTGTACCCTGACACAATTCTTTAAAAAAAAATTTTTTTTTTCTTTTATTGAGTCTAGAGAGAGGAGAATGAAGGAAGAAAAGGAGAGGAACACTGCTATGAGAGAGAAACATCAACTAGCTACTTCCTACATGTGCCGCAACTAGGGACTAAACATGAAACCCAGTCATATGTCCTGACTGGGAATCAAATTGGTGACTTCTCTGTCTGCAGGATGACCCTGAACCAATTGAACTGCACCAACCAGGATTCCTGATACAGTTCTTGCCTTGGACACAGGATGGACCTAATGACCTGCTCTACAATTAAGTTACCAAAGATTGTGACTTCCATCTTGCTTCTAGATGCTCACTCTCTTTCCTGGCTGGCTTTTGATGGAGATGCTGCCACATTGTAGAGGCCCACATAACAAGAAATTGAGGGTGGCCTCCAGCCAACAACTAGCAGGGAACTAAGTCCCTCACTCCATCAGCCTAGGAAGAATGGAGTCTTGTGTACAGCCACCCAGTGAGCCTGGAAGTGGATCTTGCCACAGCTGAACCTGTAGCTGAACTTGTGTTACAGGTTTGTAGGTGAGTGGGGACAACACTTTGATCACAGCCTGTGAGTAACTCTGAAGGAGAGGACCCTGTTAAGTTGTGTCCAGGTTCCTGACCCAAAGGAACTTTGAGATTTTAAGAAGTCATTGCTTTAAACCATTACATTTTGTTTTTATTTATTATGCAGCTGGAGTTAACCGATATAGTCTACAATGGAAACGTGTGTCCCTTATGGGACCCTGAGTCAGAGGCAAGCTTCATGCCACCCTTGTCTATAGCACAAGTGCATCTGAAGTTTGAGAATGTGTTGGTGTGTCCACATTGGCATTGACAGTAGCTGTACTTCTCTTGTGCAAAGGCCTTGACCTTCCTGGCACTGTAGATAAAGGCTTGGAGCTTTCAGTTACATTCTAATGCCTAAAGGTTGACATTGAAATCCTTTGTAAATAGGATGAGCTATTCTTAAATGTCCTGAAATCTGTAGACAAGGAATGGCTCTGAAACTACTGGAGGCAGAGGCGTTTCTCAAATTCTTCTTGAAATAGCCTTTCCTTTTTTTTTCTTTTTCTTTTTTTAATTTTATTGTTGTTGTATTACATCCATCCCTTTTCTGCTCCCCTCTGTCCCCCTCCCCACCCACCTCTTCCCCCCAAAGTCAATCCCACCTGTTGTCCATGTCCATGGTTCCTTTATACTAGGTTCTTGTCTAAGCTGCTCCCCTTCTTTGCCTCTGCCTCCCCCCTCCCCCCAACCCCTTTCCCCCTGCCCACTGCAGGCCTATTCCTTGTATTCATACATTTGGTTCTGTTTTGCTTGTTGTTAGTTTTGCTCATTATTGTCCCGTAATGGGTGAGAACATATGATACCTGTCCTTCACTGACTGGCTTATTTCACTAAGCATAATATTCTCCAGTTCCATCCATGTTGTTGCAGTCTTTTCTTTTTTGTTTTACTTTTTCATTCTTTCTCTAACACTACCTTCTAATATGCTTTATCATATACTGATTTATTATATTTATTGCTTACTGTGTGTCTTCACCTATTTACATATATTTGAAAGAAATTCTGCCATACAATATCTTTGTCTGTTTTACCTGCTGGTGTATTCCAAGGGCCTAAAACTGTCTTGCATATACCATGTGCTCAATAGATAATTGCTCAATAAGTGATTGCCTTTTTGGAGGTAAGATAGGGTGTGATGTGGCAAGGAAGGTATTAAGATATAGATCACAAAAAATTTGAATTATGCTGCAATAATTATATTATTATTAAATAGCCACTTTGGGACTTAAGCACCAGTGTTATGTAGTCACACTGAGAGTCCCAAGAGTTGAACCTAATACAAATTATAGGTCCTTTCAGAACTTGGAGCCCTTGAACAATTAATCCCATAGCAGCCTCTTTAGGGATCCTGAATCCCTCCCTTCCAACCCCCAGCACTTAGCCTAAATCATCTACACACCTTATAATTCCTTGTAACCAAGACATACAAAAGTTTGGGAACTGCAATCCAGTTAATCAATCTAAACTGTGAGTTCAAGAAAAGAACATTTGTAAATATTAGTCTGTTGATCATTATATGCTAAATTGGACACTCTTTTTCCTGCCTAGGGCTTATTCTCCCTCTTTTTTTAATTAATTATTTTTTTTATGGAGAGAGAGATTGAGAGAGAGACAAACAGACAGACACATCTAATTATTGTTCCACTTATTTATGATTTTGTTGGTTGCTTATTATACGTGCCCTGACTAGGGTTGAAACCTGCAACCTTCGCATATCAGGACGATGGTTTAACCAACTGAGCTACCTGGCAAGGGCCTTATTCTCCCTTTTTTAATAATAGAATCTATATTTTTCTAGAAAAGCTCTTCTCTGCTCTTAAACCTATGACTATATTCATGTTTGGATCCAGGACTGGGCATCTGTCCCAGGCCTAGCCAGTCAGAACATGGGTTCTCTGTGGTTTCACGAAATTGAGGTTGGAAGAGGAAACTGCCTCAAGCATGGAGGAATGAGTCCTCATAGCAGAGTGTTTGGCCTAGATTCCTGAATGTGACTGAAGTCCAGCTAATAAGACTCAATTTGTTTACATTGTTATGACAATGAGTCTTCTTTTCCTATGGTTTCAGAAAGGATGAAGAATAAGCCTAAATCTCCTAACATCTGTCTCCTGGTAGTGAGCCTGACACATAAAAACAGCCAACAGGGAGGAAAACTGAACGGTGAAGGAGAGAATGTGGCTAAGTTCTGAGGGATCACTGGAGTGCCTGGATCCACCTTGCCTGAAGAAAGGCTTTTCAATTACATAGTTCACTTAATTCCAATATTCTTGTTAGTGCAAGTTTGCACTGGAAGAGTTTTGACGACTCAAATAATACATAGAGAGAATAGCACACAAAACATTTGCCTTATCTATAAAACAAGACAGCAAAAAGATGTCAATGTGCCTATTACCAATAATGATGTTAATAGTGTTATTTCTGTGATAGCATTTCGAATGACACAAATTCTCTGTATTCCACAGCAGAGGAACATTTTGGGCAGCAATGCTCTCTGACTTTTATCCTACTGACAGGTCTCACCAAGCTGCTAATTTACCTGATATTGTTAACAGTCAGATTCTTGGTGCCACTGACCCATTTTGTAAACCTCTGTAACTCATAGTCTGAGAGTCATGTACGGTTAGCTACTTCAGCCTGACAATGTCTTTAAGATAGGGACAAGGTCATCACCAATTTTCTGTTTCTCATTGTGGTTGTGGGATGATTTCTTTAGCACAAAAGCAAAGTATGAGCAGTGAATAACCCTGTTTACACTAGATATGCATGTGGAACGTTGGGTTTTAACTGGTTGAGAGCATGAGGCGTCTCCACTCTGCCACCTGAGGCGCATGTGGGCATGGATCTGAAGGACAGTGAAGCGGAAAGTCTGAGCTGACCGTCTGCAGTGGTGGCTCTCCACCCTGGGGAGCTGCGTGGTGTGTGGTCCGGCAGCTCTCTAGTTACACAGTCTCTCCCTCCCATTCTGACAAGTCCCCAGGGGGCAAATGCTTTCTAAAGCTTCCCAGGGATTCCTGGGCAACCCCCACTCGAGGCTGAGAATCAAAACTCTGAATTGCCCTTCCTGTAGAGAAATCTCATCTCCCAGGATCCAGTCAGATGAGGCACTGGACTTAATCTGAAAATAACTTACCTTCAAAAGGAAAATGTTTTCATGATTATCAGAGGAAGTGATATGTTTATTAGAGAAGATTTTAAAAGAGTAAAGGGTATAAAGAAGAAAAATAATCCACATGCTGTATACCCTGCTTGCCGCTGTCACCATCACCTGGGCTCTTGTGGGCAGTGCCCAACTGCAGAAGGCGGGAGTCGGAGAAAGAGCCTGCTCTGAGTTGCTCTGGACCCCCAGCGGGCTCTGTGCATACTCAAGTTTGAGATCAGCCCCCACCCTCAGCTCCATAATCCTACAACTGCATTTGAGTCTATTTCTTTGTTGTCTGTGTCCTTTATGGTTGGGATAAATATTGAATAATCTATATTGCAATCACCAACTTTTAAGGTGTTAATTTCATATTAATGTTATACGAATATTCAGTTTGGTGTTCTGATTCTCTCTCTTAATTGCATACTCTATCTACCATCACTTTTGGCTGTTTTTGAGGCCTTCTGAAAACCCAGTTACTTCCTTCATCCTCCCATGAAGAATAGTGACAGACAGCACACAAAGGGTTAAGGAGTGCCGCTCCCTTTAAGACCCATCTAAAGACCCCGTGGTCATAGCCAGCCAAACCCAGATTTTGCAATGTTTCCTATGTGTTTGCTTCATGTTGAAAGACGGACTGAATGGAGGATTCTTTTTGTTTGCATGTGTGTGTGTGTGTGTGTGTGTGTGTGTGTGTGTATTTCTCCGTGCAGTCTCCGTGTGTGGCCTCCTCCGGGTGAAAGCGCAGTGTTTCCACTGTTGCTTATCCTGAAGGCTTTCCAAAACCTCCCTCCCTGCCGACAGACATCCAGGGAATAACATCTCTCCAAAGAGAGAAACAGCAGTGAACTGCACAGGAGATTTCTGAGTCTGTTCCTACTCAAGCAAGGTGAGGGAGCCCTGATTTTTAAAGGCCTCTTTTACAGCCCGTTTCTTTTTAGACACATAGTTTTGGAAGGTGCCCAAAGGACTGTCTACAGTGCCCCAACCTCCTCCAACAGTGCTGGGAAAGCGGAAAAGGCGGCCGCTGCTGCAGCTTGCGGGGAAGGAGGAAGGGCTCAGTGGCGTCTGGAGTGTGGGGGGCCAAGGAGGCGGAGGCAGGTGCTGGCGGAGGTGGTGCCTTGCAGAGGCCGAAGCGGGACAGGACTGAGCCGGAAATAGGGTGCTGTGAGGGTAGAACTCATGTCTACTGCTTCCCAGGGGCCATTGCCTCACTTGGTTATGTCCTTGACAAGAACAATTTGATCTCTTTCTCTTTCACACACATTCCGGGAGCTATTTCTCCTATAGCTCTTTCTCCTCCGACACCTTCACCCCAGGTCCTGGCCCAGGCTGCTGCGCTGGGCCTCGCCGCTTTTCTGTCTTCTCACCTGGACTCTGAGTTTACCGGAACTGTTGGGCATGGGGCGCAGTGGGCTGGCTGCCAGAGCGGAGAGCCGCTCCTGGAAAGAGCCCACACCTCTCATCGCTGCTCTCTCCCCTCTGAGCTGGGTATCCATAGCGCCCTCTCAGTGGGTTTGCTGTGTGTTGCGGGAACCCTCTACCCAGCGGACTTGATTGTCACCACAGTCACTCAGTCGGTCGTTCGGAGCAGGCCCCTGCTTGGATTTCCCTGCAGGCTGAGGCCTTTGTTTGCAGCCCTGCGTCCGCCCGCCCTCCCGCCCCCCGCCACCCCCCCCCCCGCCACCCCTTCATGAACCAGGGTCTGGGGAAAGGACCCAGGAGAGAAACTCCCTGTTCACATCTGGTCAATTTTCAACTACAAAGTTCAGTGTTCAGGTGAGTGAGCTCTGGATCCAACCTATTTGAATAGTAAGACATAAAAGACAGGGTCTTTCATGTGCCTTTGGCACCTGTGGAAACCACCATCCTGTGGCTGCCCTGAGCAGGCCCCCGCTGGCGTCACCACATGCAGCCTGCCTGCCTGACGTTTCCATTACTTTGGTCTCAGCCCATCCAGTTCTCTGTGGAGATGGACAAGCAGTACATTTCTCAGATCTTATGATGGCTTTTCACTTGTGGATTTGGGCCAATATCCAAAGGTACTAGAAAACTGTCAGAAGCTTGGCCACCTGAGTGAAAGCCATCGAAGGCATTTTCCGCAGCTTCAGCTGAGTTCAAACCACTAAACTTGTATTTTCTACAGCTCTCCTTGCTAACAGGGCAATATATGACTTTAAAAAACATTTCAAATTACTATTTCAAAACCTTGCATTATTTGTTTTACCTTCTGTTAGAACGAATCTATCACAATGTCCCCATAGTTGCTTTGGAGAAGTGGATGGATAAGGGAAAACAGGAGATGTAACATGCTGACTAGGAAGAGTGTGAGGCATAAAGAAAATACCAATCCTGTGTTCAGATCCCAGCTAACCACTTTCCAGTACAGTCACAATCTCTCTGGGTCTCAGTTACCTCCTGTGGAGAATGGAAATAATAATTTTATTGGCCCAATTTCCCTACAAGATGACTTTACAAGTGAAATGGGCTAGTGTTTGTAAGAGCATTTATTCACCATAAAGTGCTACACAGATGTAAGTTATTGTGCCTTTAAAAATAATTTGAATGAAGTATTAAGTGTTTCTGAAGTCTAAATATCCAGGACCAAAAATTCCTGGGTCATTCATTCTCAGGTGGCAAATAACATTCCCTACATGATCTGTCTCAGTTGCTTTCTCAAGGGCTCAGCCTTTGGGTGGACTTCTCAGAGCAGTAGCTAGGAACAGTGAGAGCTACAGCAATGCATTCTTCATTTGTTTTCTTTTTCATAAACCATCATAGGTGGTTAAGGGTGCAGTTAGCATTTGAGTGACACAACTTGGTGTCTGGATCAGCCACTTAATTTGTCTGAGAGCAGCTATTTAGCTCTTCTGAGCCATTTCCTCCTTTGTAAAATGGTTATGATAACAATACATAGATTACAGAATTTTTGTGAGATTGAAATCAATGCAGATTGCTTACTAGCACTGTATAGTACATTGATTACATGAACGCAAGGAGATAATTATTTCAAAAAATTTGAGGGAGAAAAGGTCAATGAACTAGTTTCTTTGCATTTAGAGGTAAGACTTTCTATTGGTTATGCCTTCATTTGACAAATATTGACTGAATACCTTCTATGAATCCAAATGTACCTCTTGGTTCCATTCAGTGAGGAACTACCACCCTGATCAAGCATTACCCACTAGTTCTCTAGTTCTGAGACTCCACTGTGATGTCCAAAGGGAAAAGGGACACAGGAAAAGCTAGGTTTGGCTGAGGGTGATGGAGGAGGGCCTCAGGCTCTGTGAACAGGGATTTGACAAAAATGACCTGGAGCAGTGCTGCAGTCAAAACTCAGGATAGCCCTGGCTGGTAGCACAGTGGATAAGGCGCTGGCCTGCAAACCCAAAGGTCGCAGGTTCAATTCCCCAGCCAGGGCACATAACCAGGTTGCAAACCAGGTCTCCAATCAGGTCTGTGGCTGGAGGCAGGTGAAATGCAACCATACATTGATGTTTCTCTCCCTCTCTGCCTCTCTCCCTTCCCCTCTTTCTAAAAATAATGAAATAAAATCTTTAAAAAACAAACAAACAAAAAACTCAGGATAGACTGCAACAGCAAAGAGACTCAGAAATATAGTAGCTAAAACAAAATAGGAGCTTATTTCTCTTATTCAAGGATTGGGTAGGCAATCCATGGCTACAGTAGTGGCCTGATGGTGCCAAGGAACCAGGCTCTCCTCTGCCTTTCACCTAGGGTGGTCTTCTTGTCCACTGGCTTCCTGACACCCATGATGGCTTTGCATTCCTGCCAACGGAAAGGAGAAAAGGGTGAGGGGAAGGCATAACCATTCTCTTTAAGGACATGACCAGGAAATCACATATAGTTCTACCATAACTTAGTCATGTGACCACAGCTAGTAGGGAAAGCTGGGAAATGTAGTTTCCATGTGACCAGCTAAAACTTGGAAATTCTATTACTGCAAGAAGGAGAGGATCCTTGGGGGACAGGTAGTAGTCTAAGGGGTAGGTTAGGAGAGATAGCAAGATAGAAGACCATATAGCAGATGAACCCAGTTTTGGCCAAGTAAGGGAGAATGGGTAAGGGGAAGGCAGGAATGATGGCTGAAGGCCTGGGCAGCTGAGCCTGTGGGCTGGGTGGTTGTAAAGAAGGCAGTGTGGTAGGAAGGGGAGGGTTTTTGCAGGTAGTTGTGGAATGGTGAGCACTGACCGCATGGGGGTTATTGAAGGAAATATGATTTGGGGAAGGGCATATCATCTCAGAGTCTTTTCTAGGGAAGCCTGACTCTGTCAGGGATTGTTTTCTGCTACTTGAATTACTTGCTCATTAACTATGGGGTCATTCCACTGGCTTTCTATTCATGTTCCTATTCTCTTACATGAGCTCTTTCCACTAATTACCACTGTGTATGGTCTGGAAGTAATACCAATAAGGAAAGAGGTAGGATAAGAATAAGGGTTTTCCAAGGTAGTTTAGATGCTAACCCACCTTGGACAAGAAGAATGGGTAGTAGTCACCTTTCATGATCTCTAAATTTACAATCCTGAGATCTTCAACTGAGCTGTTGGAAAGCTGCAATTAAAGAAGTCAGACAGATTTAAACTTGCAAGAGACAACATAGAAAAGGCATATCAGTCCATATTTTTATTTAATTAATTTAAATTTTTGATTGATTTTTATTTTTTATTGAATTTAGTGGGGTGACACTGATTAATACAATTATACAGGTTTCAGGAATACATCATCCGTACACTACGTTGAGTGTTCACGACCGCAAGTCAAGCCTTCTTCCATTACCATTTATCTCCTCTACCTCTCTCCACCCTCCCTTCCCCTTTGGTAACCACCATGCTATTGTCTGTGTTTATGAGGTTTGTTTGTTTGGTTTTTGCTTAATCCCACTTTTTTCACCCAACCCCTCAACTCCCCTCCTCTCTGACATAGTATAATTCTCATCTCTATCCTCATTTTTATCAACATAATAGTGCCAAACTAAAAGTGATCCTTATAAGCATGTGCTTCTTATGGTTATTATGGTTTGGATTTTTGTGTCAAGAATGCACACGAGAGAACTTTCTTAATTCCCAACTAAATGCCTCTGAACATGTGTTCATGCTTCCTCACCTGTTTCTCTGTAAAGGAAACATGCACAGAACCAAAGCACGTTTGGAGGAATATCTCATGATTTCAACAGCCTTCCTGTGTGAGCCATCAAATAGGCATTAATGGAGGGCATTCTGTGCTTTCATCTTGAATCTAACTTTACAGAGATGCAGTTCTCTAGCTCAGCATGGCGTTTCTGGGTGCCCATCAGAGTTGCTATTGCCTCCAAGACTCTTGGAGAAAGAGAAGCATGCTAAATGTGCCTGTGCAAACTTCAGTTTTATCTGCCAAGAAGCAATACAGTTTATTGGATTACAAGAGAATGTGGACATGCCATATTGGTCCTCAAGCACTGACATATAAAGAAATCTCCAGGAATAATGGATATGAAGTAAATTACCTTGGTTCTGGTTCAGGCTTGTCACTCAGAGGACTTTGGCAGGTCATCATATCTCTGTGTGCCAGACATCTGTGTGTTGCTAAGGATAAAGGGCCTGGATGTGATAGACATTTAAACACATAGTTACAACAGACTGTGTGAGTTCTAGATTGGACTCTGTAGGGCTACAGCTTGGTTGGGATTTGGTGCCCTACAGCAAAGCCTTCCACATTCTGTCATTTCAGGGTCCGATAAAATAAAAGCAGACTCCTGCTGCCCCTCTCTCACCCCCTATTCTAAAGTAAAGCTGTCAATCAAAGCATGTGAATGACACTAGTTGACAATGTAGACACAAGAACAATACCGATGGAGATGACAGAAAGGCAGGGGGAAAGTGGAAAGTCTTTGAGGTAGAGGGGATAATGACCTCATCTTATAAGGCAGGAAGACAAGAGATTTTATCTTTAGTTGATGAAAAAGGTATAATTGTATAAATAATACCACATTTACAAAACAAAAAATAGAGAAACCAACACAGTGATGCACCCTTAGTGTCAGGAATAATGCAGGAGAAGTGGAGAAGGGTCTCAAGTGAGTTAAACACAACTGGTAGTGTCTACAATGGGTAAATGGAGAACTAAGAGTGGAAATATTACTTAGAGATGTGGACGTAAGCTCTTATGAGGGATGAAAGTGTTTGCCTCTGGGAAACTCAATTGGGGTTAGGGAGGCATTAGGGTGTATCACTTGCTTTTAATTATAAGCCCTTCTATCTGATTTTTAAGTCTTATTGCATTTCTTATAATAAAGTTTAGTTGCAAATGTGAGAACACTCAAAATAACTTAAACAAGAAAGTTGGTTATATTCCCCTCATGTAAATTTATTCTGGGATATGCAGTCTAGGACTGCTATGGAGTCCCTGCTCCAGAGAGTCCTCAGAGCTACAGAATTCATCCATCTCACAGCTCCACAATGTCTAGGCCATGGTTCTTATCCTTGTGGTCCAAGATTGTGACACTCCTGTTCCAGGAAGCAGAATGAAGGAGGAAAGGATGAACGAGAGGGCCAACCTGGCATAGGCAGTGCCTCTTACAGAAGTGTCCTGGAAGTTGTCGCATAACACTTTTTCTCACATTTTATTGATCCGAACTTAGTCACATGGCTACACCTAGTTCCAAAGGAAGCTGGGAAATGTAGCCTTTGTACCAATTTTTATACACATATAAAAATCTATTACTATAGGAAAAAAGGAGAATAAATATTGTGGGACAATTTGCTATCTCATCTATACTCACCTTGACATAAATAATAACAAAAATCATTAACATTTAATAACAGAGTTTTCCCTCCTCCTCCCTCCCTTCTTTATTTTGTGCCACTGAGCATATAGAAGCTATACTATAGCTTATAGAATGATAAAGGAAGACAGTGCAATATCTAAGATATACACTCTCTAGCATACTCAGCATATCCATTAACATAAGACTAAATCTTACGAAGGTCATGGTTAAGGTTGTGGTCATCAATTCATTCAACAAATATTAAACACCTTCTTTAAAATCCTGAACACGATCACCAAGGAAGCAACTTAGTTTCCCAATGAGAGCTGTGATGGGGCCTTCCTGTTAACCATGCTTGAGGTTGCGTGACAGGTGATCTTTTAGAAGAGCCCTCCCGATCATGAGTCGTTTTGGTAATCCAGTCAGTAACTAGGCACCTGGGCCTGGGGCCAGAAAAGCCTGCGCCAGAAGCATTTCCTGCAGCAGTGATGTACGCTGAGAGCCGTAAGCTGTTAAGCGGCTCAGACCTTCCTCTACCACCTGCCCCTACCAATGGCTCAGGTGCTCACAGGTGTGTTTTGTGCTTGGCAAAATCTGACATGAGCCAACTGCACAGAGTTTCTGTGTGTCTTTACTCCCAGATACACACAATACAGTTTCCTGTAAAAACAGTTCCTTCATGTCAATAATCGTAGTTTACTTTCTTCCTAATCTCAATGACATGATATTTTGGGCAACTTGTTACTGCTCAGATGGTCTTTGATTAGGTTGAGAATTCCCTTGCTGTCTGTTCCTTTAGATTTTGCCTTTCAAAGTAGTGATTATTACTGCACTCAGTGCATGGCTTTTGTGCAGTGTTTTCTGTCTGATATTTTTAAGCTTCATTTCCATAGAATTTGGCAAGGAGTGAAGAGGAGAGAAAATAGGGAATGTAAGGGCAAAGCAAAGCAAGTTAGGTTGGAAAACAAAAGGGTCCGCAATCTCCTTAGCTCACATTGCCAGTCGGGAACAGTTTCTTGAATTGTTGCTACTGTTTTGACTTTGCAAGTTATAGTGGATAACAACTGGAAAAGCCACTTAACATCTCTGCCTTTGCAATCTGGCCTCCTTATGCCTAAAAATAGGTTATAATCAGATACAGTTAATGTGAATCAGGAGAGATCCATTGCTCTGCTCAATCTTTGTAATTAAAAAGGACTGAATTGATCATCATCATAATTACTATTATTAGGGTGTATTTTCCTTGAGCATCCTCAGAGCTCCTCAGTTTGGGAGCACTGAGAGGATAACCCCCCTCCCTCACCCACCCTGAGGAAAGAAGCTGGGTGGTGGTCCTTCTGTTAATGCCTTGGGTACAACCTGGCAAGATATATGAGAAGGAGCCTCTCTAAATGTGTGCAGGTGGCTTCTTGCCTCAGGTAACGTGTCTCATTGTCCCTTTGGTCCTCACATTCAGTTACTCTCTGGCAAAGCAATAAGTGACACTGTAGAAAAGGCAGGAGGGCAAATAGGGTCCCTAAACAAAGAAGGTAGTTTGGGAGAAGGAAAAAAAGAAAGAAAGAAAATCCCTTGAAACATCTTAAAAGCAGCCAAGCCTAATCACGGTCATATAAAAGAGACGTTCTCTTTTATTTCACCAAAAGGAGTTGAATTTACCTTCTGGATTTTTCCCCCTTTCTTTTTCAAAAGAGATTTTATGGCACAGACTAGCTCCTCCAGAAGTCAAGATAATGAGCATTTCCAATGATTTTCAATTCAAGTGTACATTTTGGACTATATTTTAATACAGGCTGTATAATAAAAGCAAGAAGGGTGATGCTCAAACAATGCTTTGAGTGCAGTGGTGCCTTTCTAAGGAACTCACAGTGATTTATACACATTTTAAATTCCCAGGCAAATTCCTGGTAAGCTGATTGCACCAGCAGCAATTACTGCCCTCTGTGCAGATAGGGCACTAAGGGCTCTGGTGTTGCCCTCCAGCTCCTGGCATCTCAGCCTGAAGGTACAGGAGTGTACAGGCCAGGCCAGACTGATTCCTAAGTTTTGCACTTACGCTGAAAGGGCTGTAGCATCACTGTCCAAATCTTGTGTCCTGGTGCCTCCTCAGCTGCTGACCAGTGCCTTGGGGAGGTCACAGGGCCTGGCAGGAGGAGGTGGTGGCCTTCTCTACTAGGACCTAGACTTCTCTGCCTGTCACCATCCTGTATTTCTCAATTCTGCATTTGTTGTCACAACTAACTTTGATTTTACCATGCTAATAAACTTCTTAAAACCTTGTTTCTCTGATTCATTAAATTTGGGGCAATAACATGCACTTCTCAAGGTGGTTCTAAGAATTTGAAAAAAAAAAAATATATGTAAAGCACATAGCATTGTGTCTCCCACATAGGAGATGTTAGAAAAATGGTGGCTTTCCATATTTTTAATTTTATTAGTAAGTAGGATTGATGCTCAGCTGTTTTACAAACATTAGACAAGCTTCCCTTTTGGAAATATTTTCTTCTTTGAAGATTGTCCATAATGTAAGTTTTAAACTGATTTTACCTGCTAGGGAGAAAATGGGATTCCACCTCACCTCTAACACATGCAAACACCAAATTTTCTCAGAGAGAGCTTGGTTATACTTTTGGCAATTTGTACCAGGTCAAGTCTTAAAGAATAAAGGAGTTCTATAAAGCAATGAGCAAATTTTACTAGTCATGTAGTTAGTTAACAGCTTCATGAAGCTTCACTTCCGAAGGGAAACGCTGGCAGATAATCTTTCCAGCGAGTCAGCAATGAATGTAGGTAGCTCTGGAGGCAGGCAGACCTTGGCCTGAGCTCCCAAACTCAGTGTTCATACCGGTAAAATCGGGGATGACAGTGCCACCTGACTCATGGTTTAGTGTCAGAGTGGAAATAATGCAGGCAAAATGCATAGCGCTGTTCCCGGGAACTGCTTGGTTAGCTGCAATAGTACATAATCATTGTGCAGAAAATGAGAAAACTTTGCAAACTCATTCCAAGCCCAAGTTTTCCTCTAAGTCTAAGCTGCAGAGCTTTTAGCAACCATAGCCAGGCACACAGTTAAGAAGGAAGAAAGGAACCTTAAACATCTAGTCAGTTGGAACATAAGCAGGGTGAACATGGCATTCACGGGTGTGTGGAACTATTACAACATTTTAGCACAGCTGTTGGAATCGTCATTCTGAATCCAGACTTGGACAGGGAGTGACTTAGAAAAACAACAGGAAGACAGAAATTTATAAAAATTGTATTTACTCAAGGCTAAAGAGAAGGTTTCTCTTTATCCTGAAAGTGAGGTCATGCAAATTAACAGGGGAAATGGTTAAGGGGACACACTGTGCAGTGTTTCCTAAACTGTATTCCATAAAACCCAAGTTTCATGAGACCTTGGTGACAGGAGTTCTGTGGTCAGTTAAGTTTGGGAAACTGTATATGAACTCGGCCTCTTGAGATAAAAATGGCATAGACACAGAGAAAGACTTTCAGAAGCCTTGGCGTAAAGAAATCTCTCATGGTAGATCTTGTTGGTAGCTTCTGGATAGCCATTCCTCTTTTTTTGGTCTCTAGATCTGGGATATTTGTTTGAGGGTTAATGAGCCTGGTCCCAGCAAGCGAACCCCAATGTTTCTATGGTGGTCATAGGACTTGCAATCACCTTTGCCAGGAGGGATTATGAGGTGTGCATGTGACAGTTTTTCTGGTCAATGAGACATTAAGGGGGTGGGGTCTTGGGGGCTTCTGGGAATAAAAAGAGAAACACACAGAGGATGTATTTCCTTTTTGACACCTTGCTTTCTAGTTTTGCTTGAGGTTGTGCGGGAGAATATGATAGCTGGAGCCTTGGCCGCCATCTCTGACCATGAGTGGAGGGCTGTGAAAAGCAAGACAAAAGATCAATCTAGGGCCCGAAGCTGGAGCAGCACAGCTTACCCTCGGGCTGCTCACCGATGTGCTTGCCGCTGATGTCAGCAAAAGTCCTTGTGATAGGAGCCACGAAAGCCTGGGAATGACACACAGCCTGAAAAGGCCACCATTTCCTTTTGTTTACTGTAGTGTTTCCCTTTGTGGCAGTAGTATTTGATTAGACAGGCCTCCTTTTACATGAAGGTGCACCCGTTGTTTCAAGAGGCAGAGTTAATACGCAGACTCCGTTTTGTAGAACACTATCTCCATCCCTCATCAGTGGTACATACTTGGTGATGCAGTTGGGGAAATGCAGGTGGAAAGATACCGGGACAGAGAAACAGGGCAACTGGATCTCAGGCCCCAGCCCCTTGCTAGCTCTCTCAAGCTAGCTCTCCATGCCTTAGTTTTATCATCTGGAAACTGAGGGGCTGACTGACCTACAGCACCTCTCACCTCCTTTGCAATTCTAAGCCAGGATTGTGGACCAGGGTCCCAGCAGTTAATCAAATCTCTGAGTTTCCAAGGCTCTCAACAAGGTGACAATGACAGAAAATCTACATAGGAGTCAACTAATAATTTTACATTATTTAAGAAAAAAATTTAATTTTGCCTTTCCTTGTCGCTCCCCCCCCCCCCCCCCCCCTTCCTTGGACCCCCCCCCAACCCTTGGCTAGAGGGGTTGGGGGTGTCACTTGACCAGGGTCACCATCACAATTCTGCCCTAGAGGGACGCCCCCCCCCCCCCAATCAGAGCACGTGGGGGAGCTGAAGTAGCAGTGGCAGCAGCAGTGCAGGAGAGTTTGGGAGGCAGTAATGCGACCCGAGCTTCTACGCTGCTGGGGTCACCGGTTCACCTCGCTCCCAGGTCGGCAGTTATGAGGCCTGTGTGAAAACCCCACAGCAGAACTCGATAGCACGCCGGGTTTTAGGTTTCTCCCAGGCCGCTGCACAGCCAAGCCAGCCACGCTGCCCGGGTTGGAGGTGCCCCCCTCCTGGGCAGCTCTCTGAAGAGAGCAGCAGCCCCCTCTACAGAGGCTCCCAGACTGGAGAAGCAGGTGGTTCTTTATTAGCTATGCCCCGTTTTCCTGCAAATGTATCCTCTTCACCCCACAGCGACCCCTGCTTCCCAACCAGAAAGTAAGAACAGGGCAAGGATGAGGGCTTTTCCAGCCCCGTTCCCGGGAGGAGCGGGGAGAAGAGGGAAGTAAAGAACCATGAAAAGGGATTTGTTCCCCTAAATGTTCTCAGTTATCCTAAAAACTCAAGCAGCAGGCTTTACGATGCTGCTTCTTAGGAATGTGGAAACTGAGGCCTCCAACACTTCAGAAACCTGTCCAAGGACACACAGCAAGAAGTGGCAGAGCTGAGATTCCCGCTCACGCCTGTCTGCGGTCACAGCCACGCTCTGGCTCTGGTTTCCCCGCCTTGCTCTGAGGACGTGCCACGTTGGTTGGGAAATTCCTCAAGAGCTTATACTAGTTTTGTGTGCAGCTTTCAGAGTTAGAGAAGGGCCAAGAGATTTATAACGATTTTTCGGATTTAATGTGCTCAGCAACTTGACAATTTGGGTTGCAAAAGTTCTGCAGATTTCATCAGCCCGTAAGGGGAGGAAGTGGAGGGAAAGAAACCAATTGCGGTGGAAAGCCCACAGCGGAGACAGTTCAGGGCCCTGGGCCTGGTCAAATTCACCTCAGCTGGCGCGAAGCCTGCCTGGAGGGAGTCCTGAGACGGGCTTTGGAGGCTGTGAGCCAGCAGCCTGACAAGGCCTTCCAGCCTGATGGCGAGCATGTGACGTCACAGGCTGAGGCCATCCATCTGGCACTTTTTCAAGAATGCTGGGGTAATTTTCAAAGATGACAGGACAAAGACAAGGGTGAGAGAGGAATCCCCTTTAGGAATCCTATGTTGACAGCCATATATCAATCCAGTCCGAGCCAAGATTGGAACTGGCTTCTGAAGAAATTACCTTTTTATTAATATTAAAGAAAAAATCAGCAAGCTTGTGTGGGCCTAAATGAATTTCCAATGGATCAGCAGAAAAATCAACAAAAGGTTGTGTTTCTTGTTCTAATCCCTTCACTTATTCCACCAAATGGTTGTCAGATGTTCAACCACAGTGAAAGTCAAGGAAAGCTCACACCAGAAGGCTAAGCCTTGGCTGCAGTGAGGTGTCTTAAAACAGCACTGTTACATAGGGTTTCTGGAACCAGTTGAAAGCCCTGGAGAAGAGCCTATCCTGTGTGCTTTATAATGCCTATGGGGAAGGAGGGAGGAAGGTAGAATAAAATGCCTGCTCATTGCTGGGATAAAAGTGAATATGAAAATCCAGGTTCTTTCAGTAAAGCCCCAAGTTACACAGACCTTTCTTGCATTGGAGCAGCACTGGTGTCCTTCTGTGTCGGAGTTTTGGAGTTCTTTCTACAGAGGTACTATCCTGTAATAGGAAACGGAAGTAAGAATCATGACTCTGTTCATCAAATTGCTGTTTGCAAATAGTTTTCCACCATTTTCCAACCTGGATCTATGGATAGTGGTTTCATGGAGCACTGGGCAGAGAAGGCTTCTGAGGCTTTGTCTGGGCTCTTGAGGACAAGGGATCAACCTGCAACACCTGCCATACGGCACCGCAGGGCATAAAGGCAGCACAGGGGCCAGATAGTTGCACCCCCTACAGAACAGAGTAGTGGTAACCAGCAAAGGTTCAGAGTCACCTTGCTTGTTTTCAAATCCTGCTGCACTCTTGTGTTTTATATAGTGGGGTTCAAATTTACACACATGATTGCAGATGAAAGAGATACAACCTATCTATTTTCTAAAAGGATCTAATCTTCCTTGCAAGCCCTCATCTTGAGGGAAGGATGGATTGCAGGGAAAAGGAGAGAGATGGTGGGGACTACTAATTGCCATTTTTTTGTATTTCATTTTCTTCTCATTTAAACAGTCTCTTTGGGTATGGATAGATAATTTGGCCTTCCATATTTCCTCTTCCTTTTCTTGCTCTTCCACAGAGGTACCTGAGGGGAGAGATGGTTGTGACATGTGGCCGAGGGGCAGAACCTCAGTTTGGGAGCCACCCTGACCTTCTGGTGCTACCATCTGTATCAGCTGGACCCCTGAGCTCCCGAGGGACTGTCATGGAGCTCTGCTGAGTAACCTGTGGTTTGCTATCCTGGCTTGGGGAGAAACCATGGTCTTCCAAGATGGGGCCTCTCCTCAACTTTTACTGCCCCCAGACCCTCCAAACTTCTGTCTTCTCTTCCACCAAACCCCTGGCTGGGATGCATGGCCTGCAATCTCTGAAACAGTGTGACTGTATCAGTTAGGATTTTGGAGCTTCAAGTTACAACACAAAACTTCAATTCACACTGCCTGAAGCACTAATAAAAGGTATTCTCTTACATAACGAGAAGTCCAGTGGCAGGCTGGATTCCAGGTACATTTGTTCACTGAGTAATAGGTTCTTTCAATTCTATTCCCTCCATTCTATTGAGAAGCTGCTTCACCTCCTCAAGCCCCAAACCCTGTCCTGTGGCTGTCAGTGGAAATCAGTGCAGCTGACTTTGCTACTAATGACTAAGAGATTACTGAAAACTCTCATCAGGCAGGCAAAGATGGCAGTGGATACCAGTTCTTCACTCCAGTTGGCTCCCTTTCTCTTCTTGTTTCAATAACCTTCTTCTTACACTGTGTGCTTTACTTCCCCAGAGCTATAAGGAGTGCCTTCCTTACAGTGCAGAAGAGACTGTACTCCCAGTCCACTGGGCCTGGCTCCTGCTCTCAGAACCATAAATTCATTAGTTCACTATTTCCACAATATTATCCTCTTCATTTACAAGCTGAGGATAATAAGGCACCCAATTCATTGGATTGTTGTGAGAATAAAATGAGATAATTTATATAAAGTTATTTAGTATAGCACCTCGCACATAGAAATACTCAAGAAATGCTAGCTTTTTTCAGTTCATATAGAAAATGTTAATTTTCCTTTTTGCAAAAATAAACATTAACATTGTGAAAGTGTTCAGAAAACTGATGTCATTCCAAATTGGAAGCAAGTTGTCCCATTTGAAGTGATAATTTATTAGTAAACGTATACAAATTGTATTTCATGATTCTTCTCATTTTTGAAGGGTATGTAATCAGAAGTCTGTTAGAAAAAAAAGTTTTTATCAGCTTAGTCTATTGCTATACCTCCAGCAACTAGGAGCAATAGCTGGATTGACTTACTGTCAGGCATCTTTTAGAGTAGAACCAATCTTGGAATTGTAGGGCAGGCTTAAAGAAAAAATGTAAGCCCCAGACCCCCTGCCAAAGGGTATCAGGTCAGTTGCACAGTGAGCATCAGGAAACACATCCTCAATGGTTTCTGTCCCACCACAGGACAAAGCAGAGAGCCCAGTTCAGGTCAGCACTTTGTAGCACTCTCATTTGAAGAGAAAGATAATTTTGTCATTGGCTGTCTGCTTAGTTTCCTTGCTTGTGAAACAAAGCATCTTTGGTCCACTTGGCACAGGTGGTAATGTTGTGCCCTGTCACTGCCCATCCTGATCTTAATTAGCATCTCTGCCTTGAGGTTTGCTGCATATTGTCATGTGCAATACATGCAAATAGGTCCCCATCTCTCCTTCTTTGTCCCCTTCTCTCTCTGTCCTTTAAGTCTTTTGGAAGTATTCTGGACCTTTCAGAAAGAGGCTGGAAAATTTTTGGTTATGAAGTGCTCTAATTAGGTGCTGTCTAATGTTGAATTAGTTACAATGAATTATTCAGTTCCCCAGTGGCACTAGCCACATTTCAAGTGTGCAGTAGCCAGGTGTGGCTACTATCACATTTGTTCAATTCCCAGCCAGGGCACATAACCAGGTTGCAAGCCATGTCTCCAGCCAGGTCCGTAGCTGGAGGCAGGTGAAAGGCAACCATACGTTGATGTTTCTCTCTCTCTCTCTCTGTCTTTCTCACTTCCCCTCTCTTTAAGAATAATAAATTTTACACCCTGGCTGGTGGCACAGTGGATAAGACACTGGCCTGCGAACCCAAATATCGCTGGATTGATTCCCAGCCAGGGCACATAATGAGGTTGCAAACCAGGTCTCCATCCAGGTCTGTAGCTGGAGGCAGGTGAAAAAAGGCAACCATGCATTGATCCCTCTCTTCCTCTCTGCCTCTCTCCCTTCCCCTCTTTCTGAAAATAATAAAATCTTAAAAAAAACTCTTATAAAATAATACATCTTCAATTATGTGTTTTTGTTTAAAAAAAAGAATAAATTTTAAAATCTTTTAGAAAAGTAAGTGAATTTAAAAAAAGCTAGCCTAAAGTAGTTTTTATGGTAATTGTAATATCTTCAAATGTAGTCTCATACAAACTACACCGTTGGGGACTGTTTCCTAAGTCTTCCCAGGAAAATTTACCAGAGGGTTATCTAAGGATAATGTTTCCAGGGGGTGCCGATTCGATGTGGAGAGTTGGGCCATGGGACTCCAAGGGCACCCAGGCATTGCCAAGGCAGGCAAGGATGCCTCCAGGGTTTCTGGGCTGGCAATTTAATGATACTAACAGGATATTCTGCTGAAAAATTAATAACCCATGTTGATGTACATGTATACTTTGTGGGTAAGAGTTTTTAAAGAAACCCAAATAATAACTGACAAGTTTTTGTATACTTCATTTTTGTTGTAGTTCTGAATCAATAATCAATTACCAAGAGCCATCTAAATGCCCACAAGGATGGTAGAGGTTTACCAATGAGGGTTCGTGACCTTTAAGAACCTGAAAAAAATCACAACCTAAGCAAAAGTTTACAGCAAAATAAAGAAACCTATTTTTGATCTCTCACATTCATCATTCTTGGTATTAAAGAGTATTTAATTAAAAAATGGTGACAGGAAAAGCCCAGGATCAACATTGCATATTTTCCTAGGTTATCACTTTTACTCAAAAATTGAGGGGGAAAGCTAAAATCAAATAAGTGATTATTACATAAAATAACTATATTTCAACTGAAATAGCCTGAATATTTTATGTCATAGAAGAGAAAATCCACATGAGTTTTAAAAATGCAACACAAAGTAATAAAGAAACATTACCCCCAGATTCCTGTTTGCACTTTTGCTGTGGTCAAGGTATGCTTGGTGAGAAGTACTTTTGGAAGGAAGATTTGAATAGCATATCCTTGCAGTGAATTGTTTGGATTTGGTCTATTTTTTTCACTTCCAGGTACCCAACTCATTAAAGAACTGGGTTTTTCATAGTCAAATTCCCCTGTTGAACTTGTTTTTGGTAGCTGGAGACACTTAGGATCAATAATTATGGGAGAGAGTGGGTCCTGGAAAGGCACAAGGTGAGAAGGAGGAGCCTATTGTCCCTGGGGAGCCATGTCCCTCAGTATGGTGGGAAAATCCATTTCAAAGAAGTGGTGGGAGGTATGGCAAGAACTGGAGGTAGGGGGAGAAGGTATGAAGCAGCTAAAATGCACTAACAACATGATCCTAGATGCTACCTGGGCCTTTTCTACTCCGCAGAGCTTGATAAATAAGTCACAAAACTTTTTTCACATGTGAAATAATTTCTAGTCTCCTCAAATTTATTCTTCATGGGTTTCCCAGTGTCTTTCTCTTAGTTTGCTATCTTCTTGGTTCCTCCTTGGGACAGATTCTATGAAAAAATCCAGTGGAGCCAAGCATTCCATAGATTACTTTCTATTAAACATATAATGTGTCCTATGAAGGAAATGCCAGTTGCACAACTTCTGCTGCCATCCTGCTGACTCTTTTGTTCACGCTCTGCCCCAACTCTCTGGAAGCTTATATCGATGACATGCGGATGCACCTATCACTCAACCATCCCTGGGAAGTGATAAATGAGGAAGAAAATTTGCACTGACATTTATTTTAATTAATAAGGTTTTAACTTAAAACATGATCATCTCTTTGCTTCCCAACAAAAACTCCTAGGTTAACATTACATATCAAATGAGTCCTTGACATGCGAATCACTTCATTTCTACTTAATAATGTGGTAAAGATACAAATAAAACATTAGTCATTTCTTATGGGCCTAGGCTCTCATATATAAGCTTGCTGTGCACTCATTTTGCACTTCATGTGGGACCATCAGAACTATGGATAATAATATTTTATTTGCAAGACGAAGTATCTCATATTTCTTGGAAGAGTTTACTTTTTAGAGAAATTATTTCTTCCATGTCAACTACTTGAAAAATAGTAAGGAAGTATGTGCTTTTACAAGTAAAATGAAATTACTAGCCCTGGTTGGTGGCTCAGTGGATAGCTGCTGGCCTGCGGACCCAAAGGTCACTGGTTCAATTCCCAGCCAGGGCTCACAACCAGGTTGCAAGCCAGGTCTTCAGCCAGGTCTGTACTGGAAGCAGGTGAAAGGCCTCTATCTCTTCCCTTCTCTGGAAATAATAAATAAAAAATTTTATTTTTAAAAAGAAATTACTAGTGAAGCATTGATTATTCAAATTAAGTGTACTCCCCTCTATTTTTAGGATATTTTTAGAAAAGAAAAATATTAGACCGTTAGTTTTGCTGAAAAAAATAAACCAAAACAAAACTGCCCTAATTCTTCATTTGATGAGTCTGCAAAGATCTCAATGGAAAGATACAAAGTAAATCAAGTATTCTTGTTCTTTACAATCTAAATTATGATAAATATATGTATACTTTTTCTCAAAGACTTACATTTAGTGAGATATCCCATTTCCTAAAAGTCTTGCCGGAGGGAATATGGCAACAGAGTAGAGAGCAGTGCTGATGGTGTTCTCGAGTACCAAAGCAGCTAGAGGACAGGATAGGGAGCGTGAGATGTCTTCAGGACCCTAGGAATTGGAGCGGGCAGCATCTGGACACAGGGCAGCAGAGCCCAGAGGCAGAGGAGGCCAGCAGGACAGTAGGTGAGGCGTTCCTGACCGACCGGCCGGCGGGCCAAGGTCGGCTCCGGGCAGGGGCGGCTCTGCCCAGAGGGGCGCGTTTGACTGGGGCCAGGTCCGGGCTCGCTGGTGACTGGAAGTCTCAACAGAGAAGTGCGGGCAGCGAGGGCGAACGCTGTAGGGAACCCGGAATTGAACTCTTGCAGGGGAGGGACTGTGAGAAACTCACCCCTGCAACAGGGAGAGGAGGCTCCGCGCAGGGTTAGAGGCAGAGGAGAAGAGTCCTGCGGGAAGCCGGAGCGGGGGAGTGGGAAGCGCACCAGCCGGGGCAGTGAGAGGGTCGAAAACGTAGCTGCTGGGCCACTGGGGAAACAGCAGCTAGAAGCCCCTGCGAGGGGGGAGGCCCAGCCCTGCGCAACCACACAGGCCCCCAGGCTCCGCGGGAAACTCCAAGCGGCCGGAAACTCCAAGCAGTGAGCCGGCGAGCCGGGAGCTAGTGGTGGGGGTAACTGACCCACCATAGCCAGAGACAAAGGCTGCACCGCCCACGCCTGGGAGGGGCTCATCACAGAGGCCGCTTAAAGGACTCTGAGGAGAGCTGATTGGCTTGGGGGCGTGGTGCCCAACCCGGAAGGGCGGGACAGTGTAGGCGACCCGGACAGTGTTGACTGACAGGCACGGCCTCCTCCCGGAACTGCGGGGGTGGGGCCAGTCATCACAGGGTCCAGCGAAGTTGCGGGCTGCCCTGCAGAAGTGCTGGGTGCGCGTCCTGGGCAGGAACCTCCGCCAGGAGTGGGAGGGGGCTCCCTGAGGGCTCCAGAACACTGGTAGCCCTAAAACCCAGCCAGGCTGCTGAAGGCCCAGCCTACCTGGGGGCGGACACTCAGAATCAGCCCTACTGCGATAATCAGAGGCCCTGCCACACGCCAAGACCGGCTAGAATATAGACTATAAACTGTAAAGTCCTGACCAAGAAAAAGAGGCAGCATCAGGAAAGGGATTGCTGCCAATCTCAAGCACCTGAATTATACCGAGAGCAATATGAACTATTAAGCCCCAACATATCCTTTGCAAAAGTTACTCCTCACATATTCTTAATACCCCCCATACTTCAATCCACCTAAATACCCAAGACCCTCCCCTACTCTCGAATTAAAGTCTATTCACTCTGTGACTATAACGCATTCCCAGTCCTCAATCTAAGTATTCCTCCCTTCCCCAGCCTTTCTAAACCCTTTCTTTATTCTTTTCTTCCTTCTTCTTCTTCTTCTTTTTTTTTTAATTTTTTAAAAAATTTTTCTTTTCCTTTTCTTCCTAGTAAAGCCCACAGGTTCTGGCTCCACCTGGACCAATCAGAAATCATAAAGGGGGAACACACAGCTAAAACATTGCTTTATTAATATTGATTTCTCTTTGTCTTGTGACTTTCACCCCCCAACCTTTTTTTTTTCTTCTTTCTTTCTTTCTTTCTTTCTGTCTGTCTGTCTGTCTTTCTTTCTTTCTTTCTTCCTTTCTTTCTCCTTTCTTTTCTCCCTGATAAAACCCACTGGTCCTAGCTCCACCAGGACCAAACAGAGACCATTAAGGGTGAACAGAAACCTAAACCTTTTCTTTATTAATATTGATTTCTCTTTCTCTTGGGACTTTCTCCCTTTTTTTCTTTTTTTCTTTTCCTCTGCTAAAAGCCCTCAGGTCCAGGCTCCATCTGGACCAGTCAGGGATTATTAAGGGTGAACAGCCATCTAAACCCTTTCTTCTTCTTATTATTATCATTTTTATTTCTTATTTCCTTTTGCAATTTAAAAAAAAATTTTGTTTAGTTTTTTTTTGTTTGGTTGGTTGGTTTGGTTTGGTATTTTGTTTTTGTTTTGTTTGTGTATGTTTTTGTTTTTTGTTTTTTGTTTTTGTTTTTGTTTCTGCTAAAAGCCCACAGGCCCAGAATACAACCAGACAGCCCAAATGAAGGACACACCAAGAACAGCAAGTGGAGAAAATCTGGGAGACGGCAACATTGAACTCCACAAACATCCTATCACAGAAGGGTGCTCAACTAAGGCAAGGCAAAGCAGGTTAAACCAAGGAAAGAACAAAAATAATTAAATAAAGAGCAAGCAAGAACAGACACTCAAAATGGGGAAAAAAAGAATCAGTCCATCACCAAAAGGAAAGGAAGAATCCCCAGAAAGAACACAAAATGAAACAGAGGCACCTGGAATATCAGATAAGGAATTCAAAAGAATGATGATAGAGAAGCTCAGTGAGCTCAGCCACATCAAAGAAAACTGTAAACAACTCCAGGAGAACTACAAACAACTCCAG
>PVIW01007528.1:0-71661 GCA_004026585.1 Noctilio leporinus
AAAAAAAAAGACCTAGAAGATTAAAAAAAAAAAAAAAAAGTTAAATGCTAGAATTATCATTGAGTTCTTGAGCAATTTTCAATTGATTTTGTTTACCTAATTTCAATCTAGAGGCAAGTCTTTCTTTACATCACCAGCGCATAAGATGCTCAAGTTCCCTGCTTTCTGCTAGCTGGCTTGGGAATATTTAGTTACTGTTGGGTAATAGGTTATCTATAGGTGATGGGCTTTAAAAGTAAGGGTTTAACCAAGTTAACCCTAACAGTCCTCATTTCTAAGATGGCCTCAACTTTAAACTGATCCTTGCTGACTTTAGATTCCTGACCTTCCTTTCCTTAGAAAATATAACAGTTCTAAATTTTTCCTCTGTCATTTTGAGATATAATTCTTCTCCCAATCACTTGCCAGTTTCACAACAGAGAGTCTTTCTCAAGGACTTAGAAGCCATGTCTTTGAAATAAAATCACCAGGAAACATAGGATCCCTATCTCCAATCTCTGTGGGAGGAAGGAGCCAACTACAGTACATTAACCAACGTCTTTACTAATGTCTTCCAGTACCTTTCCAGCAGCTCATTTCAGTACTTAAAGTTATGACTTTCATTTTGGCAGAGTTGAGTTTAATCTCTCAACCCCATTGCAATAGTCTCAACCATTTTCCACACAGCTGCCTATCTCATTAACTAAAGGTTCTTTAAAAACTTCCCCATACTGAGAGGCCACCCAGTTTTTTCTTGTTTCATCCCCAACCAAAAATCTAGTCTAGCTACAAGAAATTTCCATAATCTTCTCAGGTAGGTCTCTCAGTCCTCTCTCTGATGCTTGGTAAATAACTTTCTTTTTCTCTACTGCTTTCTGAAAGACAGAATCATCCCAATAGGAGTCTTGGGGGCTCAATACATCCAATGGGTAAAAGTATAAAAGGTATGGAAACTGCAAACCAAGGTGACAGCTTCGGATATAACCCTACTGCCAAGGGAGGAGGGGTTGTTCAATGTGGTAAGTATACAAGTAACATCCAGTACAGGAGGAATAATTTTAAAAGTCAAAGAGAAAAGTAAGCAATAATGTGAAGTGCCATTCTTAGTAATCAATGATCATCATCAAAAGATGAAGGGAAAAAATGAACTCCATTTAGTTCCCAGGGCTAGAAATAACAATGCCGTGATGGTTTCTCACAAGCTTCTTGTCCCCATTTACTATATTACCCAACCTTAAATCCCTGATCATCATATATATCACTCCCTTGAAAGTTCCATAAACTCTTGCATATTTATTCTATCCTCTCCTGACAAAATAAACTCTGGTTGAAGCAACTCTCTGCTACCACATAGGTGAACTGTTTGGATAAAAACTCATAACCATGCTAATTTTTCTCCTCTTTAATTCATGATTAGTAACCTCAAGTAGGCTCCTAGTACTACCAGCAATCTTACCATACATATCTCCCCAATCTTTTAACTCTCCCACTATTTTTTCTAAATCTGTGCCTCTTAAGATTGAATGTGCATATAAATCACCTGAGAATCTTATTAATATCGATTCTGATTCAGTAGATCTAGAATGGAACCTGAAATTTTGCACTTTAGGTAATAAATATACTTAGAATTTGGAGATCCCACCATGAAAAGACTTCCAGGAAAATTTCTCTATTTCAAGCATTAACGCCTATTATTATTATTATTAATTATTATTATTTTAACTTGATGGCTCTTTTATATTTCAATGAGAGTCAGGTAGAAGTCTTAAAAGCTTATTTCTCTAAAATTACGAGACTACTTGCATTGGTGCTCACATAGTCTATTTCCCCTCTTTTGGAATTAAGCTTCATACTACTACTTTTAAGGCCAAACCAATCACTTTTCACTGGATCCAACTCCTTTTATACATATGCAGGGCCTTTGCTTCAGTAATTCACCTCTTCTGTCCCTGCATCTTTAGTTGATGTGTATGATCATTCTCAAATACATACTGCACATGAGGTAGATTGTCTCACTAGGGAAAATTCTATTTCTTAATCCTTACCAGTGACTACCCATTTTTCTGCTTTTCCCTTCAGGGGGGAAAAAAAAAAACACTTCGAAAGTTTTCTTATATAGGGTGTGTGTGATCAATTGGCAACATTTTAGTACGATAAACAACATACCACAAAATGTTATATTTTGAAATAAATTCATTCTTATGTGTAAATACATAAACATAGTCATTATTTTTTAAATTGTTCAAAAGTCTCCATCTGCTGCAATAATAGACTTGAGCACACTTTAACTTTTCTTTATCCATGGACATCATAATGTTTTCAATCTTAGCTTTAACAACCTCTTTATTGGAATGAGGTTGTTTATTAATTTCTCTCTCACAAATGCTACATACATAATAGTCAAAAGGATTTGCATCTGGTGAACTAGGCAGCCAGATTTCCTTTGATGGGAATTCAGGAACATTGACACTGAGAAAGTCTCGCATCTTTTTGGCATTATGTGCTGGTGCACCAATTTAATGGAAGATCAAATGACATCCATTTGTGACTTGCTTCATCCACAGTACAACTACTACTCTCAAAATGTCAAGGTAAACATCCTGAATCTTCATTGATGATCTCCTGGATTCTGTGTACAAGATCTAGACTTGTGTGATCCTTGAGTACCTTATGCATTTTCCCTGTTGGTGTGGCAACATCAGTATCAGCATCACACACCTTCTCCATATTGTAAAATGTATGTAATGGGATGTTATTGAAGTCCACAATTTCCCTAGCAGTTTGCCCTTCATGCAGTCCAAAAACTATGGTTGCTCTCAGAATTGAATACTTTATATCTAAAACAATTATGTTAAATCATACCCTTATAAACATAGGTTTTCAAACTTAATAAGAAGCACATGAAATAAGGAGATGCAATGTTACTGCCAATTGATTGTGCTCACCCTGTCTACTCTTTTACTAATTCTACAGCCTCCTTTTTGTCTTGAATCCACTGAACAAACTATATACATTTAAAAAGTATAGTGACATTGCTAGATCCATTGACCAACTTTTCATATTTATTTTTCTTGGCCTGTCAATAGCATGTGATATAATTAACTACCTCTGGTTGCCCTTATTTAATTTCTTCACTTGGTGTATAGAAACAATGTTCCTCTTCTCCTGTTTCTCTCCTCTTCTCTTCATTCTCCTATCCCCTCTCCCTGTCTCTTTAAATTATTCTTTCTTTTGGTTCCTTTCTGTTTTCTTCTCATCACTGTAACCTACAAATAGATGATTCTCAGCATTGGCCACAAATCAGAATTACCTAAGGATTTTTAAAAAACAAACACTTGAGCCTTATCTGCAACGAATCAAATATAACTTGCGCATATAACCAAGGTATCTGGGCAATACTGTTTTTTCCTGTCCCAGGCACTTCTAACATGCAGTCACAATTGAGAACTGCTGCCCAGTCACATTTTTATCCACTTCATCATCTAGAATCACCACCCTAAGCTCTCCTGAACTGTCATGCTTGGTGACTTCCTGGAGGATTTAGCAGGGCAGGAGTGGAACCTCAGACCCACATGCGCCTGTCTCAGTGAGTGTGAGGTGCTGGCACTGGTGGAGCATTCAGGGCAGAAAGGCTAGAGGCCTTGGGGGAAGCCCAGGCAGGATTTTCAGGCTTGTAAATTGTTAGAGGACAGATTTCTGTTTCTGACACAGCCACCTGCTGGAGACAGTTTTCATCCTCTTCTTCTAGTGCTGTGTTGAAGTAACAGGGTTTGTAACTTCTGGGTGCCCATCAGCAGATGAGTTTAGAGTAATGGGTACATGGGTCAGGCCATGTATTAACAGATGCCAGTGTGAGCTGATAAATGTTCCAAGTGTTCCACTGTTAGACTGGCACAGACTTGTCACACTGCAGCCTGCTGAAGTTAATGTGGTCCCTAGCATGCTGGGGGTCAAGGTGTTGTTGGATTTGCAGTATCCAAAGGCTTTCTTTGCTGCTTAACTAAAACCTGAGGCCCACTCTTAGGGAGCAACAACTTGGCTACTATTCTCTGCAGCCTCAGTGGGTGGGGTACACACCCAGAGGCCATGGCAGGAGCTTCATTGGTACCACCTGAGGAGTCTCTGAATTTTCCAGTGGCCTTGGCACGGGTGCCTAGAACCCTGGCTTTAAATTTTTAATTATGCTCCTGGGGAGCCTATTAGTCCACTGTTTTCTGCTGATCCAAGGTCACATGAACAGGAACTTGATGTCTGCTGTCATAAATGCATCTGGATTGAATATCAGGATAAACCTTGTTCTCTTCTCATATGCACTTAGGATTCCAGAAGTTTCTGAAGCACATGCTCCTTTCCTGGTCCATGTGAAATAGTCCAGACCCATTCCTGTCCCTGCTGATCCTAGAGCTGCTGCCAAGTGCCATCTCCCTTCCTCCCCAAAAGATGCACATGTTGTTAATGCCAGGACATTCCATATGTTATGCCCCAGAACCTCTGGGGACTTAGTGGCACCTGCCGGGGAGAAAATACTGAGAAGCAATGGTCTACAAGCATTTGCTCTTGTTTCCAAGTCACCTCTGGTTGACATCAATTGTGGTTTCCAAATGGCAAGTCAACAACTAAAGGAAAACACGTGTTTTAAGTTTCCTTCTACAGTGTTAAGACTGAAGTAGATTCAGCTGCATAACAGTGGGAAATGACTAAGCGAAGACACCCAGTTGGAGTTGGTTGAATTTCTGCAGCCTCACTGAAGGTCCTTGTGTATTCTACTTCTGCAGAAGTTCTTGCAGTTTTCTTCTCATCACTTCTTGCTTGCCTACACTCTGACATTTGGATAAGAGATGGTCTGGGAGAATATTTCTCTCTTAAAAATACTGTGAAGACCTGAACAGTTATGAAAATTGCTGTTGGTGCCAAGGCCAAGGAAAGAATTTCAGAAACTGAGGATGGGGAGGGGTGATAACTGACAGGATGTGGAATTAGGGCATTGTTTCTGGTACTTAAACAAGAAGCCCCACTTCATTACCAGCTTTTTAGGAAATCCATTCCCAAAGGAGGCAGTGCCCCAGCTTGGACTGCACTGGAATAGCTGTTTAATTTATTGAAAAAATCTGTTGTACTTTACATTTTTTCATAAAAGTTTATATTGTATAATATTGTAGAGTAGGTTAACATTAAATGTTTTATAACAGCAACAACAAAAAACCTTTTCAAACCTTTCGTATTCAAGTGTACATCAGAAATACTGATATGCGTAATTTAAAAAACACAACACACATTCAAAGAAGAAATACCCACACAATTTTCAAGAGTACTAAGTTTACATTAATTTGCTCATGGCAGGACGATAATGCTCTCAAGTTATTACATTTACAAACATGCATATCTTCAGATATCATTATACCATAATTCAGGGATGATTTGTTTTTGTTATAAAGTCCAGGTTTATGAGCAATATTGAAGTTTTTATTATTTGAAGGACCAGAAGCAATGAAGGCAATCTTGGTATTGGCTTAATTTCACCGTGTAAAGCATTTTTATTAGTTCTTCCAACTATAGTATATGAAGTGCTTAATTATAATGGAAACAGGGCAAAGGGTCAGCTGTGCTCTTTAAGTCTCATAGCTTTAAAAAGTTTCTACAAGTAAGCTGCCCAACCTATACCTCCAACATAGATGAATCTAAATCCCTGACTTGCATGTTCTATTCCCCACTCAGCATCTACTACTGAATGTCTTATTGCCATTTCCAAACTTCACATGGCCAAAATCATCTGTTCCCAACCTATTCTCCTAAAGTAGTCCCTTAATTCATAAATGCAATTCTATCCATCCAAATGCTCAAACTAATAATGTGAGTGTTGTCTTTAATGCCTCTGACACCATCGAGCATGCTAGAGGGTGTAGTGACTCAAAGAAGGATTTATTCTGCCTGGTCAAAAATATTTCCCAGGGAGTGTGGCCACAGTTGGCTCTGTTGGTTGTGGAGTGTCCAGCTGTGAGGCCAAGGATTGGCATAGGCAGTGTGAGTCAACTTTTGCTTATCTGCAGCTTTAGGGTGAAAGAATGGGGCAAAGGTGGACCACTTCGTTACTAAGAAGGTGATTCCTTTCAGTGCATAAGAGCCTGCTCTAACCTTCCTACAGTGAGGGAAATCAAGCTCATTGATATTTCAGCTCACAGTACCTTCTGTTATGCCCCTGTGGTTAGCTGGCGTCAAACCACCTTCTATAGAACACAAAAGACTAAAGTGGTTGTTGTGTTAAAACTACCTGTTTTCTTCTCTATTTTATTCAGCTTGTTGGAATAATTATTTCATCCTTGCTTCTCATGGTTTGGGTATATTTTAATTTATCTAAGAGAGATTTCAAGGTCATTAAAAGTCATCTTTTGAAGGTCACAATCCTGCATTGTCAAATTTGTAGTTACAGAGGAATTAGCCTTCAAACTTAACACATATTCCATAAAATCTATGATAGCATATGGCAGAGAGGAGATATTTGATTCAGCTATGTCTTTGAAAAGCTGTAATCATTGCTAACACTGTTGCTGTTTCATAATGAGGGGTATTTTTTTCTTCTAAGAATGATTAATTCTATCTAGTAATTTTAAAAAGGCTCATATTCAGAATGACTAATAAAGGTTAAGTATTGTAAATGCTATGTAACATTTTATAAATATTTTTTCTAATCATAATTTGAGTGTACATTCATCAAAATAAGGCATATCACCATTCTGAGTTATGAATCCACCTATATTTCTGCAAGCATTTGTTGTACTGTATTTTTTTCACCCACCACCCTCCTTCTACCCTGCAATCACCTTGGTGTCCATGTCCGTGAGTTCTGTTTGTTTTTTGTTCGATCCTTCCATTCCCCTAGCCCCACTCCAGAGCTGTAAGCCTGTTCTCTATGAGTCTGTACAAGCAATTAATCACAGACATATATGTATATATTAAAAGCAAATGCAATGCAACTCAACACCTAGCTTCATTCTGGCAACCAGAAAGGCCATATGCATGTACTATTGGAATTAGAAAATTAGATTTTAACCTCTTATATATTTTTAAATATAGCTAACATGTAAGAAACCCACTGGGATTATTATTGGTCCAGAACCTTCCAAATTAAATAGTGCATGTTAAAAAAAGAATCTCATCATGCAGAGACAGTTTTTTTTTTTTTTTCAGTAACCTCATTCAGTAATATGTAATTTCCAATAAACACAGACTGTCAGCTGTTAACATCCTCTAACTGCAAAATGAGGATAAGAAAGTTAACGTTGGTAGCTTTGTTTCTAAGACCATTGCCCATAAATCACACACTGTTACGGTTGAGTATTTGTTTGCATTTCTCTACCACTTGAAATTCACTGCCAGTATGACAAACTGTCTAATTCCCTGTGAAACACTAGTTGTTACCATGAAAAACTACTTATGTTGTTCAAGCAGTTTCTGGATCTCTGTAAGCAACTAAGTAAAACTAAAATTAGTACATTAAGACAAGAAAATATCCACGGCTCTTTAAACATTCAACCTTATTCCATTCTACTCACATCTACACCAGGCAATTTTGAGACAAAAATAGGGGGGTATTTTTTAAGTTAAGTACCAGAGTTCTAGTGTGTTTTATATAACTTAGATTAAAGTAGAGTGCTATTGTTAATTAGAGACAACAGCTTATAAAAAGAACTGAATTCATGGTTAAAAAATGAATAAATAATCACCTCAGACTAAGTCAAAGATGTATGTTATTAATCTGTAAGTTTATTAAAGGCAGTAATTTGGTGCAGTTTCTTTGTCATTTACTGATTAATAATATTAATTATAATAATCTTATATATTATAAGACATCATCCTAATTTTTAAGAATTGAAACAATGGTAAAAATTGCCAACATCTCTGAGTAGAGCTTAAGAAAAGAAAAAGTATATGTTAAGGTAATTCTGATATCTCATTTAGTCTTTTCATCAAAAAGATGAAACAATGGAGAAATGTATTAAATTTTAAAAAGAACATAGACCATTGTTAGATTGTGAAAGCATTACTGAATTATTGTACAATTTTTGTTTTTGATGAAGAATCTAAAAATCTTAAGTAATGCTTATCTTTATAAGGAAGCTTCAGCAGTATAATTATAAAATTGTAAAATAAGCCATAGTTTATTTGAGATAGCCTTCCTCTTTGAAGTGGAAGCCATAGCAATCAAACAAATGAGGCAGATGCATTACCAAAAAAAAAAAAAAAAAATGGAGGGGGGGGGGGGGGGGGGGGGGGGGGGGGGGAGGGGGTGAGGAAAGCCACTGCTAAGGTTTATACTGCAAGATCTAAATTTATCCCTATTCCTGAGACCAACAACTTTCAGCAAATGCATTCTCACTCCTTCCCAATTTCCAGTAAGGTATCTACCCACTGCAGGTCTTCTATTTTAGCAAAACTTCAGTTTAGATTACTTCACTGATTGAGCTTGAATCTTTAACCTGCATAGACTTCTAAACAAATAAAGCAAAGATGCATTTGCCTCAGACTCAACCAGAGAAAAAGTGATTTCTTCTTTCCTTCATGCTTTGCATGTAGCAACCAGCACTTGGGGCTAAAGAAGGATGGCTCAGTTGAGCAGTGTGTGCCCGAGACAGCAGGATGGTGCCGAATGGGCAGCATGAGCTGACCCTCTGATAAGACCCAATAGGTTTCTACTAGGACACTGTTCTAGATAAGCCAGGATCTTTTCCAATGTCGCTTTATGCTGGACACACTGGGAAAAGAGATTTGTAATAGTTAAATCTGTTTAATCTACTCTCTCATTAAAAAGATGAGGCAGCTAAGGTGAATTCACTCAAGGTTACTAACTAAAATTGGCTCATAATGAAATAAGAAAATCCAACCTCCTTTTTTTAATAAGCAATTTGAGCAGAAAAAACTCTGCAATTAATATTAAGTGAAAAATATTATAAAGCCAACAAAAATTCCTTCATTTTATTTACATAATTATATCCCTTCCTTTTCTCATAAAACCCCTTGTATTCACTCTATAATCAGAATACTATTTGGATTTCTGCCTGAATCACTGCTGCCCAATATTTTATCTAAGCGATCTCAAATAAACACTTGGACTTGTTGCCTCGGATTTTAGGCTAACACTAGAAAATTCTTCCAAGGAACAAGCCTGAAGCCCTCTGCCTGAAGAAATTTCTGCCACTGTCCTCCAGATACTACAAATGCACAGTCATACTGCCATGGCTGAAATGATGAGATCAATTTCATGGACTTTTTGTATTAAATGAATAAAAATTCTGTGTGCATATATAACATAGAAGTTAATTTCCTTATTAATAATGGATTCAAATAAAATAAGAGTTTTATAGTATAACTTTTGATACATAGAAAGAACTATATATTAATTTTACAAAATACATTCTGAAATGATTGATTTCTAGGTCATTATTTTATGTGAGTTACAAAGGAAGCTATTTTCTATCATCTTATCTATATTTTTCTTATATTCTCAATGAACATTTTTCCTGGTCTCAATATTTTCTTCTTTTATACACCTTTTTTCCTATTTTATCTATCAATATTTCTTTATTCTATTTTGATAACACTGAACGTATTTGACCTATAAGAATTTTTTCCCATTTATTTATTTACTGCCAATACAGAAGGCATTCTCTACTTTAGTACACTTCAAGGCCTGTTATTATGTGACAATTTCCTTTCCCTCCTGTTCCCTATTTCCAACATATAAGACAGCAATTCTGGCAAAGATAAAAAATTAGTTTTGCTCAATGGATTTCTTGTCATGCATGTGCACAAAGTGTCATTTACCTTCCTTTTAGATTTTTATTTTCCTCTGGTGACTCATTTTGCCACATCTGTGCTTATTCTATAACCTGTGGGTAAAGCATGTTTCTCTGGCTGTGAGCTGGCTTAGTGTTTGCTGCTGGCTGCCCTGTATTAGCAGTTCCTGAGTGCGGTTCACATGTGCTCTGTCTTCTGCCTGCGATTTATACATTTCCTATGTGGTAATCAGCTTAGGTCCTGTTCCTTTATTTCAGGGATTTGTTGCTGCTGTTCTTGTTAATTTTCTGGTGGTAAATAAATACAAACCTTACTAATTCTGGTCATCTATGTCAGATATTTCGTTACAGTTAATACTTTGCCTCTATTCCGGTGCTAAATTGTGATTGCAGTGCTTTTGCCTCTTTATCCCCTCTAAAATTTACTCCACGTATTTGGGTCTTGCTCACATATCAGTGCAAACCCATTCAAGCCAGAAACTTTTTCATAGATAGTCCACAGTTTATTATTTACATACATGTTTGTCATTCATGTCTTGATACTCAAATGTGTTTGAGGTTAGTTTCCTCTTAAATGAATGGATTATTTAACATAGTTTTATAATCAGTAGGCTTTTTCAAAGATACTCTTAATATATGGATCTTGCTTTCTGAGTTTATTTGATTAAGGTGTAGACTAAGTTACAGTAGGGGAATCAGTTTATGCATGCAATACTAGTTTGCACAGGGAGAAGTTACTGACCAGTTTTGGATGGTGCTTAAATCTTGTGTCTTATGTTTGGGAGAGCAAAAAGATTTCAACAAAATTAGGTTTAAATTTTGTATTTAAACTTAGATGATCACAAGACCTTTAGCATACATAAGGAGGTTTGCAGTCCATTCATGCAGATTGTTCAATAAATAAATAACTCCATTTTGGGCAAGGTTATTTGTTTCTGAAAGAAAACATCTAATCACAAAGGACTCATTCCTTGGAAATACCTAAAAACAACCATAGGAAAGAAGAACCACTTTAACTGTGAAACTTAGGAATTGATTTACTCTCACTGTGACTCCTGTTTCAATTTCAAGGGTTGTCCATCGTGTCATATAAAATCATAATAATAATTTTTTAAATCCTACTGTGTCAAAACCATGGTCCTTCCTTTTATATGAGGTTATGCTAACCACTACATCAAAAATATTTCATAATGACTTAAATATTGTATGAGATTTCCAGAGTTGATACAACAAAGTACCATAAACTGGAAGTTTTAAAACAAACACAAAACTTGTTCTATCGCTTCTAAATCAGTATATTGGCAGGATCATGGTCCCTTTGAAAGGAGGATCCTTTCTTGACTCTCCCAGCACTGGTACCCCTGAGTTTGTGGGAGCATAACTAGTCTCTGCTTGCATTACATGCTTGTCTTCCTTCTGTGTTTGTCTGTCTCTGTTTTCATGACTCCTTCTCTGTGTGTCTTTGCCCAAATTTCCCATTTCTTAAGACAGTATCAGTTATATTGAATTAAGAGCCCACTGTACTCCAGTGTCACCTCATTTTAACTGATTAAATATGTAACAATCCTATTTCCAAGCAGATCTCATTTTCAGCTACCAGTGGCTAGAAGTTCAACATATTTTGAGGGCACAGTTCAACTGAAAGCAAAGTTCATTTCTTGCCTAAGTAACATGCTGGATAGGTAAACAGACTGGCAGAGTCATCTTACATGAATTCATTCATGGTCCAGATTGACAATAGCTCTACCACATTTAAAATATGATCTCCAGGGACTTCCTAGATGTTACGGCTATGTCAGCCAGCTAGAAGGGATACAGGATACAGAGGCACAAGAGTGGAGCAGGTCCAATGCGGAAATGACACCTTTAGCTTCTTCTCGTGTTCCATTGGCTAAAATGATATAGTTGGCTGTGTGTCCAAGAAGAAAAGAAGAATACAGATTTTCCTCAAAAGAAAGAAATCACTGTTACTCCTTTATATAATAACACTGCAAAGTATTTTAAGAGAGAATGTGAATGTTATCCTATATGATTTGGGGTAACTATAGCTTCCAGTTTCCTGAGGCTTGTGTGTATCCCCTCAGAAAAATGATTAATTGAATTTCCTCTCCCTCTCAAAGGTGACCTGACTTGGATAATAATTTCTATGTCCATCCTACCAATGAAGATAAAATCCCAAGATAAGACAAAGAAGAGCACCCCCTCCCACACACACACAGGCACACTGAAAGACTATAACAAATATGCCAAGTGAAAACAAGATTTCAACTTGCTGTGCTCCTCAAGGAGCATTTAACATGCTTCCAATTCTACAAGAATGATACTTGGCAAGATTCTGAACCATATGTCTTTAGCATTCTTTAAACCAGAATGATTGAAAAAGTGTTTAAGACATTTTAATAAAGTGTAAGCGTACACCTGTCTAAAAAATGTGATCTTTAAAAAAGTGTTTTCTAACTGATCTGAGAAAGATTTTGAGGTACCTATATGATAGTCTTAGTGCACTCAAAATCAATATATCTTGAGCATTTTCTGAATGAAAGTTTTTGATGGGTGATCATTAGATCAAATACTAAGGCAAGGGAAAGTTGGTTAATGGAGATTTGGTGCTAGTCTCCTGAACTACTGGTCTGCTTATTGGAATTAAATGTGGCTTTACTTTGTTTGCAAGAGCACATGTTGAAATATTCCTATGACTGTCCTTGAGATTTCTTCCCCTTTTTTGAAGTTCCTCATCATAATGAAATGATCCATTCAAGATTTAAGAAACAAAGTACCCTTTAATTTTTTTTTTTTAATTAGCCAAAATATAAAGAGAATGTGAACTCAAAAGAACTCATTTATCTTTTGCTACACCTCTATGGAGTGCTTCCATAGCTCTGTTGCCAATCCCTTGGTATAAAAGAACTCACAGACTCTGAAATTTGAACTTTAACTTTCCTATATTTAATTCAGGGACACCTGTGGAAATTCTTATACTGGGTAATAAGATTTAACTTTGCTTTTGTGAGAGTTTGTTAAAGTAATCAAGTCTATATATACACACATAACTTATAAAAGTTATTTATACAAGAATTCAAGTAAATGTATGAAAGGCATGGTTAACAATATGTTTCCCATTAAATGTTTTACTAAGGTCAATGCATTTTTCTCATCGTGATCTTCTTTCTCAGGAGGTACATGTGAACATTTATAGTCATCACACATTCTTGCCAACATCTGTCAACTCACAATGAAACACAGCTGAAAGGCTTTGGACTATTCAATGGTCACAAACAGAAACTCTCTGAATGTCCTTCTGAGTCTCATACAAGTCTCCTATGGTATTATGCTGAAAGAAAAAATCTAACTCCCAATTCTTTTACTATTGATTGAAAATCTAAAAGAGTTGAACTATCCTTGGTAGCTAGCTAAGAAAAGAAAAACAGTATTTTGCACAGTAATAATAATGCTACCAGTGATTTTAAAGGTAACACACTCAAAATAATTCCCCAATCACAATTATAAATATACAATCCACTTCGTACCCTATGAATTTGTATCATAAAAATGTGTTTAGTACACATGGCAAAATATTTCCTTTAGAAAATATTTATACAAATTTCTGAATACAAAAAGGTAAAAGAAAGGAAAAAGGAAAAAAGGAAGGAAGGAAAAGGGAGAAAACATGATTAATTGATGGTAACACTAGATTTTACACTTTTGCTCTTAGCACTGTGAAAAAAGTAGAATATCCCACCAGAAAAATAAATGAATTTATATCAATAATTTAGCTAACAAATGCTTCATATATAATTTAACAGCAATTAACATTTATTCCAGTGATAGGATTTTCAGGTTTTTGAGTTATTAAGATGGATAATTAGCACTTGATGGTAACAGAGATATATGTAATACAGGTATTAATAATTACAGTAGTTATTTAATAATCACTTCATTTTGCACTAGTCTTCAGATTTTCTGAGCACATATTTTGGAACAGCACTTTAGAAAATAAATTCTTCATTTTTAGTAGCCTAAAAACTCTCACTTTCAATTTTTTTAAAGAGTGTCAACAGAATCAATAAAGATGTGCAGAATGAGTAATGTGTATGATCTGAGTTCCAATGAAGCATGACAGTAAAGCACCGTTGGACATTTGTTTAATAAATGTCTCACAAATAGATTTTAGATATTTTATCATTAAAAAAAAAAAACACATCTTTAAAGAGGTCAGAGTGTCACCTCTAAAACCTTATTCAGTTTCTCTGGGTATAGAAATATTAAGTTTTGAACTCTAAGATCGCATGAGCAAAATTGGTTATAAAGTTTATCCTGTTTTTGTTGGTTTCCTATTTTATTTTAGAAAATATTCCAAACTCCTCTCCAGCTATTTCTGCCAATGTCCACCATTCACCTATAAATATCCTGCCTAACAAAATTCAAATATAAATACAGATGCCAATTTTTAAGTCAGCTTTAATCAGTGCTATAATTGTTACCGTCATCTCTGATTGAAAAGTTGTTTATTGGTGTTGTGATGATAGTGATAAAGGTGATATTTATCAGTCACATTTCTTCTCCCTCGCAAATGTGAGCTGGTGCTGTGCTGGGTGCAGAGGTGTGTGGAGGAAAGACCCTGAGCTATTTATTCAGGATAGCCAGGATTCCAAAATCAGCTTCCTCATTTATTCTGAATAAGCCACTGTATCCTCTGAATAAGCCATGGAGGTTTTCTGAGATTTTGTTTTTTTTCTGAACCTCAGTTTCCTCATCTTTAACATAGTTAAAATTCTATACAAATTACAATGTCTGAGAAATAAATATTTCATATACAAAATGCTGTGCCAAGTAAATGCCCACAAATTAATACTAGTCCATTCCTTCTTTCTGCTTTTGCCTATTTTATTTTCTTTTCTGTTCATGAGTAGATTGCAGAGGTTTATAGATTTCTTTCACTATTTGCTCATTATTTTTTATAAGAACTCAAGGAGAGCCAGAGGATATTCATTCTATTTCAAGGACTTAACTATAAAAGGAATTTCTATATTTCTCCTGAAATGCTACTACTTCTGTAGTCTAAATTCAATATACTTTTCCTTTTTTTCTTTAATTTTATACTTTCCACATTTCTTTTCCTGCTTGCAGTATGAAACTTTGTCATATTTCTTTTTGTCTGTGCCCTGGATTCAACATGAATAGGTCACTTTTGGGGTGCTCATCCAGCTACTTCTCCACATTTAAAGTCATCTAATCTTTTTAAAGTAACGTTCTTGGCTTTTGGATCCATTTCTCATATAACTGCTTTCATGTTCTACTGATTTCCCTAACCACAAAGGAAATTTTTTTTCTTGTCCCTTCTGTAGGTTCAAGTTGTAGTTACCTTTTCAGAACATTTTTTCATGAAAAAATATAGTAAACATTTGAAAGGGTTGTAATATGTTTTACTCTGATATTTTAATGACTATATATATATATATGATGTATTATAGAACTTAAACCATCTTATATTATATCTCTATCCTATTTAATATTTCAAATGGCACTGAATTGAACATCTCAAACTAGAATATTGCTTGTCAATTGAGAACATTCTCTTTTATCAAGGATTCCTACCTCATTTAACATGTGTGTCATTTTTTCAGTTTGTCCTTTTTTCTTGGTTAACTTTGTAATTTGTTTTAAGAGATGTACTGAAATTCAAAATATTTTTATTCTAGTCTATCAATATTTTCTTTATTTTAACCTTAAAATATTGGAAATATTTTCCTTGCTTATGGCAACATAAGTATAAATATAATTATAATAACAGCATGATTCCATTTGCAAAAAATCTATAAATGTTTAATCTACTGAAAATTTATTTTGGTGTACAAAATTAAGTGGGTTCTTAAAGTTCTATGTAGAGTAGTCCCCCATGTCTACAGGAGTTATATTCTAAGACACCCAGGGATGCCTGAAATTACAAATAGTAGCAATCTCTATATATGATGTCTTTCCAGAAAAAGTCCAACCATTGCTAATATAATGAGAACAGTTTGCATGACATGGATGTAACTGGGCAGTCAAGAAAAGTGGACTGGAATGCATCTATGTGAACAATGATGACTTCACTGTACCAGATAGACACTCAATGGATAGACACCATTGAGTGAGCATGTGTACTTTGTGGCCATCTCATGCAAAACGATTGATCAAGTGGAGCAACAAATCTGCATCAGATTTTGCATTAAGCTTAAATATTCCTTCATGGAAACTATTTGAGTGATTCATAGCTATGGACAACTGGTATTTGGCATCACATGACAACAATGCATCCACTCACACATCACATGTCATCCAGAGATTTTTGATGAAACATCAAATCACTCCAGTGTCTCAGACCCACTACACCCCAAGTTTGGTGCCTTGTGACTTTCAGCTTTTCCCAAAGCTAAAATCACCTTTGAAAGGGAATAGATTTCAGACCATCAATAAGATTCAGGAAAATATGAGGGGGTAGCTGATGGTGATTAAAAGAACTGTGTGAGGCCCCAACGTGCCTACTTTGAGACTGAGGTATCATTGTCTTATGTACAATGTCTCTTGTATCTTCTTCAATAAATGCCTCTTTTTCTCAGTATGTGGCTGGGTACTTTCTAGACAGACCAAAGATATATGTCCATACTTCACCTCAGTACTGTTCAATTGTGTCTACTATTTTCTTGTGCTTAATCTTTATGATGAACATTTAAATGAAAATTTGAAAAAATTATTATTAAGCCATTATATTTGACAAAATTTAAATCTTTTACAATATGATTATACCATATCTTTCCATTTCTTCAAGTTCTTAGATTTGAAGTTTTTCTTCATATGCTGATTTTGTAAGTTAATTTTTTCCATAATATCTTTTAAAGTTCTGTTTTCTTAGTGTGTATTGTAATATACTAACTATGAACTTGTGAATGTACACAAGTGATTTACAGGTATCGGGAGTCTCATCCAAAGTCAAATTGTTAGCAATTATCATAAATGTGCTATGTTGCCTTTTCACTCACATAGCTCTATAGTGCTGTATACCAGTTTCCCTAAATAGAAAAATTGAACCAGTAACAACTTCTAAGTTTCACTATTATTTTACCTGAAAAAACAGATTAACATAAATAAATAAATATAAACTAACCACTTTCTTTATTAAAATTTTTATTTATTATTTTTTAGAGAGAGGGGAAGGGAAAGAGGCAGAGAGGGAAAGAGACACCAATGTATGGTGGCCTTTCACTTGCCTCCAGCTAGAGACCTGGCTGGAGACCTGGCTTGCAACCTGGTTACGTGCCCTGGCTAGGAATCGAACCAGCAACTTTTGGGTTTGTTGGCTGGCACCTTAACCACATTTTTTACTGGCCTTTATGTATTTCAGAATCCTCATCGAGAAAAGATTTTCAAAAGTGCCTAATAACTATGAATGTTGATAATATCATAGCGAGTGAAATAAGTCAAACAGAAAATTTCAAGAACCATATGATTTCATTCTTGTGGGATATAAAAATGAAAGCAACAAACAAGACAAACAGATACTCATAGACATACAATTGTAGAGGGAATGATGGGGAGTGGGAGAAGGTAAAACAGTCATATATATGGTGACAGAAAGAGGCTTGACTTTGGATGAACACAATAAACAGATGATGTATTATAGATTTGTATACTTGAAACCTATATCATTCTTTTAACAAATGTAATTCCCATAAATATAATTTAAAAAGTTTTAAATGCCTAACTCTTAGCTTTTAAGGTGAAAATTAAAAAGATAACCAAGCAGAGTATATACACTGGTTTATCAATAACAATTTTTTCATTGGTATTTTCATTAATATTTTAAAGGAAAGACATAGGCAATTTGCATTTTATACCAAGTTGTCCATTTGAATTAATTAAAACTTTTGACTTCAAAAGTTAGAAACTCAAATCTCATTATCTCTATTCTAAAATTCCTGAATAATTGGACCAGTGGCAGATTTGACAGCATACTCATGAATTACATACAGATGGGAAAGATTATATATCCATCTACTAATGTTATTGTGATCATATTTTACTGACTTATAAGATTATATATATGTATATGTATGAATAATATGTGAATATGTTTATTTATATTATTTTTTATACCATTTTACTTTTTTTGTGTGGGGAATTTACAATGTACTCTTTTTCCTAATCTATTGATTCAAATGCTTAGAGAATTTATTTAAATTACTTTTTATACTAAATAAAGCTACAGCTTTTATTTTTCTGAATGTAGCTATTTTGGCAAGTCATTTTTAGATATGAAGAGTTTTCAATAACATCATCACATGAATAGAATGAAATTGCAGTATTAATTTTCTTTTTGAAGGAAGAGATATTTAGAAGCATAATTCATTAATTGTGATTTTAAAATAATAACTTCTAATATCAAATTTCATTGGATTCCTGTCAGAGACTTTTGTCTACAAAATCAATTTCTGGGCATGTATTGAGGTACTGTAACATGGTCAGTTATTTTCCAATATTCCATCTACAAAAATAAATCAAGAAATTTTAATGTATACTTTTCAATTTAAAAAATTAAGTTTAAAATTGTGTTCTAAATTCTAGTTCTGACATCATTCCTAGAATCCTTTGAGTTTGAGCCTTGCAACAATGAGACAGCTCTACTAAACTTCCTTATCCTTGTATCTTAGGAGGAAGTCTAACCATTTTCAATCTGATAACACCTGCTTTATATCACCATTCGCCAACCTATACTGAAAGTGGCCATTACAAACTGCGTTGCTCCTGTTTCATGGCAACTGAACCTGGAATTCTTTACACTTGTGTAAAAGATGGTAATAAAAATAAATATAGATTTTGTGTCTATAAAATTTGTCAGATACTTCATTAATCATTATACATATTTCTCCTAACAACACTCTGAAATCCTTATTACCTAATTACCATTTCACAAGTGGGGTAGCCAAAACTTACAGAAATCAAATAATAAGTGGAAGTTCTTTTACTGGAAACTAGGCCTATCTGACAACAAATTCTATAATCTTATTCATGAAAAATATAACAATATCAACAAGTAGAATGCAATAATCACACACACACACACACACACACACACATACAGAGTTGGTGTCACTCATTCTATATTCCGTCTCTTTAAAATGGAACTAGAAAATTTCAAATAGACAAACTATCTTTAATATCTTGGAAAAACTAATTTTTGAATTATTTTTTATAAGTTCAGGGATGAAGAATTCAGCCCTCTGCCTGATATAAACTGCTCCACAAGAATACTTCTGTTTTCCTCAAATAATAGTTTTTCTGTTGGTAATCTTTGAAAAAAATCAATTTTTTCAAATAATAATTTTCAATAATAATTTTCAATAATTTCATATAATTAATATTATATGACAATATTTTTTATGATTTCTTGATTTAATATTTTGAGCAGTTGGAAAGTTATAGATTGTAGTTGACTAATAAGCTGTCGGCATTCTTTTAAACAGCTTTTGGCACTCTAAAGCTAGGTTCCATTTATAAGTAATATTTACCTAACTCTTTATATACTACTCTCTATATTTTTGTTTATCTCTACTTTCTCTTTTTCACTCTCAACATTGTTTTCTTTCTTCCACCTCTTCTTTTCCTCCTCTTCTTCCTTAATTGAAATCTTCAGACAATGAAATACAGGTTTCCCCCACTATTTAAAAGCAAGCATTTCTGTTCCTATGAAATCTTTCACAAGCCAAAGTGGTGTCAAGTGAAGAAGCAAGACCTTAGGACACGTCTTGCTAAGGGACAAAATAGCTTAAGATAAAGCACAGATGTTCACAAAGTTCAAAGCTCTGGCAGCTTATTTTTGAGATGCTGAGTACCCAGGGAAGCAGCCGGGTGGGGTGCATATGGTGTGGTTCACTGCAAAGAAAATACTGAACTGTCTTTTCCCCATTTTACCTTTGTTCTAGAAGTGAAAATCCACTTTGGATTGCTTTCAGGCTTACCAGGTAATAAAAATGTAGGTCTTTCATAAAAGCAAACAGGTATGAAATGAACTTTTGAAAAACATGATATGCCTTTATGAATATGATTCCACTTACTGAATAAAGTGTCTCTTCTATTGTTTATTTTCAAAATTAGGTATGTAGATATTGAGATGTATTTACAAAGAAAGTCAAAAAAAAAAGGAGGTGTCAATTTTCTGTAAAACATTAGTTCTCTGCAACACTATGTCTATCCTTCATCAATCAAGGGATAGGTCATTAATATTCACTTATAATCCCTCCTCTTTTTTGTGTGTTTTAAGTCCATTTGATGCAAATCCATTCAAACTGAACTAAATTTTAACAAAGTGTTTGTGCTCTTCAGAATTCTTCCAACTGTTTCTCCTGCGCTATGGGTGAGAACCACATATTTTAACCTTGTGTTTCTCAAATGCATTTTCCCGACACACAGATACTTTCCAGCTTGACGTAGGTAACTGCTGAAAAGCACAACATACATGTTGCCTTTACATAAGGGTTGACTTAACGATACAAAAGTGTTTGCACTTAGCTTCAGGAGGTAGTTTAATAATTTTTAACACTAACAGTATCATCTGTAGATATTTTTACACAGGTAACAAAGTATAAGCTAAGCTTTCATTGTTATATAAAAAATAGTTCTTTTTACTTTACCTCACCTTTTTTCCCCTCAATGCACTACAGATTTTTTATATCACATCATAGTAGGGCAGCTTCTTTGATGCAGTTGGCAAAATGAAAATAAAATTTTTTTCTGTGTAAAAAATGCTTTTGGTTAAATTCAACTAAGATAGTATCCCTGTATTATAATCACAATTTAAATAGTTTAAATTTAAAATAGTTAAATTGTTTTACTGTGTAATAGCAACTACATTAGTCATCGCAGGAATGAAAATAAAATATTAAAATTATAGAACTTTGAAAACCTTTTCTTATATACTTTAGAAGTATGCCTTTATTGTGATGGTATTTCCACACCCAGAAATTCTTCCCCTTAGACATGATTTTATAGTCACAGCCTAAGCTTACTTTAGGCATGTTGGTTGAAACTTGTGTAAGTAATATTTAAGTTTAAAAATTAATTGAATACATTTGTATATATATTAGTAAAATTCCAGGGTGAAGATATGTAAAGTAATTTTTAACTGAATTACATATTTCTATTTTTTTTCCAATTGAGCTAATATGTCAAGTTTTCCATAGAGGATGATATACATACACTGTATAAATTCACAACAAAGCTGCAAATCTTTTTTTCCTTCTGTGAGCACATTTTTATTTGGAAGATGTCTCCATGGGCTACAAATAAGTTAACACAAATAAGTTAACTTTCAGATTAAGAATAATTCCTTATTCATTACTTGTAACTTGATTATTTTTTCCTAATCGAATTGCAACACACTGGAGTCGTGGTTATGCATGCCCAGTTGGGTTGTTTTAAGGTACTCTTTGGAAGAATCCTGGGCACTCAAGTAGTTATTTCTAATGTTCTTTTATAACTAAGTCCCTTATACACAACCAGTTAAACAGGTGTATAAATCCTCTGCAAAACTGAATAAATTGGATTTACTTGTGGTTGTGTTTGCTAATGCTCAAATTGACAGTGGTGGATGTCTTTCAGGGATTCATTGAGGTGGCCCTGTAGCATGGTAGAAATAGATTGCTCATTTGCTTAATGGATAGGCAAAGCAAAGCAAGCAGTGTATGGAAAGTTTCTCCAAAGGTTTCTGGTTCTTATGTCAATGGGTTGTGAATGGAGAAATAACTTTGTCAAGTTAAGTAACTTCACTGCTGAATTACAAGCAATAACTGCTAATGCTGGGCAGGAGATTCAGATGCTATATACCCTCTGCTTATGCTCTCTTAACCAAGAAAGAATCCTTTGCATCCAGAAGAAAATACAAATGTATATTTCTGTAATGGCAATATGGCATAAATTAAGACACATAAAAAGTAGAAAATTTCCTCTTAAATGTCTAATAATAAAATCTCTATACCGTAACAAGAGTGTGGTATCCTTCTGTTTTATTTGGCTCCATGCTAAAAACTTTCAAGTCATTTTTTTAATTAAAGTTCTAGGACCAAACTATGATGATTCTAATTTACTCACTTTAAGTGATCCATGCTCTTCATGAGGGCAAGTTAATGTACTAGTCATAGTAGTGGTATCACTTAGCTTGGGTATGTTTTATAGGAATATATAGGCTCCATTTTGTTTATAAATGAACTGATTATAATATAGATCTGTTCTATCAGTTCCTACTTACTCAGGGACTGTGGCAATGTGTGCTTTATACTGCATGCATAGAATTATAAGTTTATCATTCCATCTGTCTCTTTTAAATTTGAAACATTAGAAAAAGAAACTGTATCTCATCTTCTTATCCCATTCCAGCCAACTTTCAATTTAGCAATTTTAGTTTTCTAGATGGAAAGTTTTCAAAACTTTGTCCAATATCCAAAATTATTGATAAATCTTTAGTCTTTCAAATATGTAATTTCCCCCCAAAAAATCTAAAATATCTATCACTATTACTTAACCTCCCCTTTCCATTGATGAGTTAGTCAATCAATTCATTCCACAACCTGCTAAAAATGAATCACTGCAAAAAATGTGTGCATACCTCATAATACCATGTATTTTATTGAATAGATGTTCCCTGAATTTCCTATTATTCAAATTATGTACCAACTTACTTTCTCATCACTAAAGCACTGGTAGTTTAAAGTATACATTTAGTTAGATCTTATATATGACAACTCTGTGTGATAGTAAAAAGCATATTAATAGTTAACTTTATTTATAGCCAACTCTTTCCGATCAGTCTAGTAATAAAAGTTAGTAATACCTCACCTATCTGTATCAACAAGAGATAGCAAAATATTTTATATTTTATTAACTAATAGGGTACTTAGCAAAATAGCAAACTGTACATTGAGAAAAGTCTAACTGTGTTATGTATGAAATGCATGCAGAATGACAGAGAGTAAATCAGCTGAAACATGGCTAAGTCTTTTAGACACATCAGAACTCAGGTCAATGAATGATAGAGGGCAAATTCCAATTGCAACCTAAAAAAGACATTTCCAGAATCTTTTCAGCAACCTTACCTATGAAGGATAGTAGTTAAGGGGACATAATGGGCCATATTTTCACCATTGAGTGAGAGAAAAAGTGTCCTGTAGCTGTGCCAAGCATTTGCTTTGAGACTGTTGGTAACTTGCCACTCCATAAGGTGGAAAAAATAGTCTGCCAAGAAATAGTCAGTGTTATGTTACAAACCTCTCATTGGAAAGAGGCTAAAATGAGGTTTTGGCCATGAGGCTAAGGATTTCTCTCATCCTTCATATCAATACAATTCAACTGTGCAGAACCCTTCTTTATTTAGTGCCATGTGACATTAAACATATATGTTGGAAAACTTTAATTTTTAGATAAGATAGAAAGAGGCAGTCAAACGTTGAGCCTGACAAAAGCATTTGACAGATTCAAGGAGGGGTTGCTCTGCCAAAAATCAAATGAATCAAAGAACTTGCCAAGGAACCAGCTAGTGGGGTGAGTATGTGGCCAGCCTTCCTAGAGCCCCGCTCTGCTCCTAGAAAACATGCTCAAGAGCTTGGCATCTGGGGGTTATCTGCCAGCTGCCAAGTGGGTGACCACAGCACTTAGTGTTGAGGGAGCACGTGAGATGCACAAGAGCAAAAGGGAAGAGTAATCAAGAACACAACAATCGCAAATAGATCTTTTAAATGCAATGTGATTTGTTGCTGTCATAATAGTCAACCATTTGTTTAGTAGAGGTGGTTAGGCTTTTCTCAGTTATCATGTACCATAGGAAATGATAAGCCAATGCACATAACTAAAACAACTTCTATAATATTATCCAAAATTATGTAACAGACAAAAGTAGTTCATCTTTTCTTTCTGGTCCTTCTTTAATTAATCACAAAGGCACCAGCTGATTTAATGCCAAATTATAGCAATGCAAGGACCTCTTTAGGTGCCCTGCTTATATTTTTAAGCCAAGATTAAGCACCCAAAGATAAACGTTTTCTCTTATGTCAGATTCAAAACTGATCTTTTCATAAGTTTCGTTTTCACACCTCTATTTTCTGCTGTCACAAAAGTAAAGTATAATATTGGTATTTCTTATGAGAGGCTTATATTAACAAAGGCATATGCTATTTCTATGTCTGATTATACCTTTAAATTTTATAGATAAACATAATGGAAAATGGAATTACTCAAAGCAAAATAACCACCTCTTTAATGTCTAAGGCACAGAAATCAGATTCAGTCTGCTTTTGAAAACTCTTACTAACATGCAACAGCTTTTGCCTGATCTTTGTTGCCAAACTTTCCTCCAGTAGTTACTATGTTGTTTGATAATAATAAGAAAATCTTGAGGACTTCAGCATTTTGGATTTTTTTAAAATAAGAAGATGATGGTAACTACCTAAGTACAGAATTAAGGAAAATCTGAACTAACACCAGAAAACTGAGGTCCAAAGGCAAGTGGTCTTGTCTATCCTGAGCAAGGATTATCAGTATGGGCCACTCACAAGTACCATAATCAGCAACTTTCTCATAATGCCTTGGGGACTTACCCTTTTCTTTAGAATGTTCTTTGTAAGGATTTGGGCTAATATTTAAGGTCAATGTTTATTTTTAATAAAGGTACATTTAGTTAACAGTTCCTGCTACTTTAGGCCCATTATTTTTATAAGTTTATTTTATTGATTATGTTATTACAGTTGTCCCAATTTTTCCCCTTTTGCTCCCCTCTGCCTGATACCCTTGTTCCCTCCAGTAATCCCCCCACCTTAGTTCATGTCCATGGGTTGTGCATATAAGTTCTTTAGTTTCTCCCTTTTCTATACTATTCTTAACATCCCCCTATTTTATATCTACCATTTATGCTTCTTAAACCCTGTATCTTTTTCCCCATTCTTCCCCTTTTCCCTTCCAGCTGATAATCCTCCAAATTATCTCCAGATCTATGATTCTATTTCTATTCTGGCCGTTTGTTTAGTTTTTTAGAGTCAGTGTTAATAGTTGTGAATTTGTTGCCATTTTAATGTTCATAGTTTCAATCTTCTTATTCTTAAACATGACCCTTTAATATTTTATGTAATATTGACTTGGTGATGACAAATTTCTTTACCTTTACCTTGTCTGGGAAGCACTTTACCTACCCTTCCATTCTAAATGGTAGCTTTACCAGATGGAGTAATCTTTGTTATAGGTCCTTACTTTTCATCACTTTGACTACTTCTTGCCAGTCCCTCCTTGCCTGCAGTTTCTTTTGATAAATCAGCTGACCATCTTATGGGAATCCCTTTGTAAGTAACTCTCAGCTTTTCTTTTGATGCTTTTAAGATTCTCTCTTTATCTTTAACTTTTGGCATTCTAATTACGATGTGTCTTGGTGTGGTCCTCTTTGGGTCCGGCTTGTTTGGGACTCTCTGTGCTTCCTGGACTTGCCCATCTAGTTCCTTCACCAAATTAGGGAAAATTTTATTCATTATTTTTTCACATATGTTTTCAATTTCTTGCTCTTCCTCTTCTCCTTCTCGCATCCCTACAATTTATGTTGGTACAATTGCAGATGCCCCAAAGGCATCTTATAATATCCTCATTTTTTTAACTCTTTTTTTCTTCTTGCTGTTCTCATTGAATGCATATTTCTTCCTTATGTTCCAAATTATTGATTCAAATCCTAGCTTCATCTTCTCTACTGTTGATTCTCTGTAGATTTTTATTTCACTTAGTGTAACCTTCATTTCTTCCAGGGTCTTTTTAATTTTATTGCTATACTCAATGAGTTCTTTGAGAATCATGATCACCAGTATTTTGAACTCTGCATCTGATAGGTTGGTTTTCTCAATTTTTTTAGTTTCTTTTCTGGGGTTTTGTTCTGTTCTTTCCATTGGACCTACTGTATTTCTTTTTGTCCTGAATTTGGCAGCCTCCTTGTGGTTGTTTCAGTGTATTAGGTAGAGTGGCTTTGACTTCATGTCTTATCATGACCTATTTCAGAAAAGGTACATATAAATTTTGTGGGGTGGCTCCTTAGGTAATCACCAAGGTGGGGCAACACATTCACTGCTTTGTGGCTCTGTGTGGGAGGAGGGCTCAGAGAGAGTACCATGCCACTATTTGGCTTCTTGAGGTTTGCCCAGCACTTGTCCTGTGCAACTGGCACTTTTTCAGCTGTTTTCCTGGTGATGAATCCCTGAGGGGGGGTGGCTCTGTGTATATTTTAAGTCCATGCAGACCCTTTAAGTGGAGTCTTCTGAAAATTTAGCAGTATCTTCTGCTGCCCCAACCCCCAGGTTTTCACAGACAGAAGTGATGGGGATTTATGTTCCTTTTGCTGGAACCCTGGGCTGTGTAGTCTGGCCTAGGGCTGGGATCACTTGCTCCCAAGATACCCCTCCTGATTTTTATCCGTCACATGTGACTGTGAACTGCCTGTCCTTCCGCTGCCACACCGCATCTCTGTGCCTCTCTGCTTGTCTCCGTGTCTCTGCCCCTATTACACATCTGGATGAATGTGGCTTCTTTAAATCCTTGGCTTCCATACATCTTAACTTACTGACTGGGTGATATTTGTTTTGTAGTCTAGTTGTAATTCTTTCAGTGGTTGCATAAGGAGATGAAATGTGTTTAATTATGCCTCCATCTTGACCAGAAGTCCAAGTCCTTTACTTTTTCAACTCACTAAAAAATTAATCTGGATGGATAGATGCTTGCTGCTGTGGCTAATATAAAAAACAAATTTACATCTGAACATAAAAGAAAAGTAAGTGGATGGAGTATTTGTGAAAGTTCAGATTGTCTAGAGTGAAGAGGGAGAACAAAATTTATGCAAAAATTAAAATAGTTTGTCCTGTCTCTTCAATTCTAAAAATCAATGTTAGTATGTACTTAGAATGTACCAAGCACTAGAGAAATCAAAATGGATAATGAACTTCCCTTCTTTGATGTAATAAACATTACTTTTGTTATAATTACAGTAATAAGAAACTTACAGATTATTGCAAAGCATTTTTAAGTGTGGTAACTCATTTGATACTTATAGGTATCCAATGATGTGGATACCATTTCCACTTACCATGCCATAAAATTCCATAAATCTACTTTAGTCATCAAACGTCATTATAAATTTTAATTAAACTTAGTGCAACAGTGGCATACATATTATATACCTCATGCCAATAAAGGCCTTTTATGGAGAAAATGTGTTTATTCTCAATTTGCTTGTAATTTCAATTTGGGTATAATTCTGCATCCAAAAGTGTTTCTTTAATGCCATTTTAAGGTTGACATCCCAATTTATTTAACACTTTTAAAGAAACACTATATTTTTAATCTTCTGTAATATCCCCCCTCAATATTCATTTGACTTTTATCTAAGTACTCTGAAATATTCACCTGTTGAGGGAGATTAAATTTTGTTACAGAACTGAGACACAGAGAAAGAGGCAATTTTCCACTTCTGGCATACAACAACAGGGCTTTGAAGCAGGAAAATAGAATATTATTCTGAGAAACAAATGTCTAACCATCTTCTACCTGTTCTTTTAGCTTGCCAAAAGTCAAGTGTAGATGATTCAATTTATGGGGTTATTCTAGAAAAATAACTCATTTGCCTATAACAGCAAATCAAGGAAACATATTGCTGGATGGTAGAGGCAGGTCAGGAAATATAGAGCAGTGATCATTACAAATACCTAACAGCTGTTATATCACATGTTCCAGTCATTCAGCGTTGACATAGGTCATAGTTCAGGATCAGTTTTAGAAGCTCCTATTAAATCAGAATTACTGGATGATGGGATTTCTAGTGGGTTCCACCAGGGGCTGGTTATTTGGGTGACTTGGAGATATTGGGGATTTCAGAACAATAGCTATTTCCCAATCTGTATGGAATTATTTCAATATTGAATCAAGTAGGTTAATTATACTTTTGAGTGCCATTTGAAGTAAGGAAATAATGCACAATAAAAAGTAAATAATATAGCCCATTGCTTTGACAAAAACAAAATAGAAATGGCAGAAGAATGACTAATGATGAGATACTTTAGATTTAGTCTGAGTTGGTGACATTTCAATTTAAATCTGGGTGATATGAAGGAAAGTACACTGGAAAAACATTGTTAAGAACATTGTTAAGAACATTCTAAGGGATATAGCCAACCAGCAAGTACATTATGTGACTTTAAAATAAAATCATCATTAGACTAGATATGTTATTTTATATCACTAAATTTTGTAGTGGTTTGTTACACAACAAAAGTTAACTAATGCTGGGCAAAAAGGTGGAAAGTGTGAATAGCAATTTTATATGACATAAAATTGAAGTACCTTGTGAAAAAAAATTGTTAGGTGCCTGGATCCTGAGATAGTAACTATATAAATTAAGAAAAAAGGGTTGAGAATTTTAATTCATTTCAATTCCAATTTAAAAAACATAAAATAAAAGGGAGAATGAGTTAAGCACCAGTCATTGTACTAAGTGCTCTAATATAAAAGTAGATACCCCTTTCCTCAAGCAGCTCGGGGTTTCAGGGTATAGTTGGTAAAGTGGATGGAAAGGGCTGTGCTATTAATAATTATTTCAGTGCTGTATCAGTCTCCAGGGTTCCAGATCCCCCAACTGTAAATTTTATTAAACTGTGGAACAAACCACTTTTCTCCTCCAAAAATATCTTCTTGTCCCTCAAGTTAATATATAGACAATATATACAAATATATATATTTTTACTATTTCTCTTCACAAGTGTTAGGCAAAGATCATTTTTAGGAAAGATTGTGAGTGATTGTGGTGTGTAATGACTAAAAGCATTCTACCTATGACTTACAGTTATCCTTAACCCTCCCTCCACTGCTTTCTTCCATGACAACCATTTACATTCTTGGCAGGATATTGGCCCACAGAATGAGCATATCCTAGTTTACTCAGTCTTTTTAAGTAGATATGGGAGCAGAATAAGAACGGCTGTAAAACAAAATAGGCTAAGGAATATTAGCTGGCAAGCTTTTACTGTTTTACCATTTTACCATAATCTGTCACAGTATTCTTACTGGCCATATTCTTCTCTATACAATAAGCCACAAGTCTCCTTCTTTGCAGTCCTACAAAGGCAAGTCAGAATCTGGGCTCATTTAAAATCAGCAAGGAACCAAAGAACCTGTTTCCTGTAGCTTTTTTTTTTTTTTTTAATTTTATTGTTGTATTACATCTATCCCCTTTTTGCTCCCCACTGTGCTCTTCCCCAGCCACCCATTCCCCCACAAAGTCAATCCCACCTGTTGTCCATGTCCATGATTCCTTCATACTAGGTTCTTGTTTAAACTGCTCCTCTTCCTTGCCTCTTCCTCCCTGATTCCGCCAACCCTCTTCCCCCTGCCAACTGAAGGCCTATTCACTGTATTTATATATCTGGTTCTGTTTTGTTTGTTGTTAGTTTTGTTCATTTTTGTCCTGTAATGGGTGAGATCATATGGTATTTGTCCTTCACTGACTGACTTATTTCACTAAGCATAATACTTTCTAGTTCCATCCATGTTGTTGCAAAGAGTAGGAGTTCCTTCTTTCTTTCTGCTGTGTAGTATTCCATTGTATAAATGTACCAAAGTGTTTTGATCCAGTCATTCACTGATGGGCACTAAGGTTGTTTCCAGCACTTGGCTATTGTAAATAGCACTGCTATGAACATAGGGGTACATAGGTTCTTGTGAATTGCTATTTCAGGGTTCTTCAGGTATAGTTATAGTAGCAGAATTGCTGGATCAAAAGGCAGTTCCATTTTTAGTTTTTTGAGGAAACTTCATACTGTTTTCCATAGTGGCTAGACCAGCCTGCATTCCCACAAACAGTGCACCAGGGTTCCCTTTGCCCCACATCCTTGCCAACACTTGTTTGTTGATTTGTTGATGATTGCCATTCTGACAGATGTGAGGTGGCATCTTATTGTGGTTTTAATTTGCATCTCTCTGATGACTAGTGATGTTGAGCATTCTTTCATATGCCTCTGGACCCTTTGTATATCTTCCTCAGTGAGTTGCCTGTTCAGGTCCTTTGCCCATTTTTTAATTGGGCTGTCTGTCTCCCTGGTGTTGAGTCACATTAGTTCTTTATATTTTGGAGATCAAACCCTTGTCTGAGGTATCATTGACAATTATGTTTTCCCATACAATTAGTTCCCTTTGAATTTTGCTGTTGTTTTCTTTAGCTGAACAGAAACTTTTCAATTTGATATAATCCCATTTGTTGATTTGTTCTTTTATTTCCTTTGCCCTTGGTGAAGTATCACTAAACATATTTCAGTTTAGGATATCCAAAAGTTTACTGCCTGTATTTTTCTCTAGGACCTTTATGGTGGTCCTGCTGCTGATGTTTAAATCCTTTATCTGTCTTGAGTTTATTCTGGTATATGGTGTAAGTTGGTGGTCTGGTTTTATCTTTTTGCATGTTGCTGTCCAGTTCTCCCAATGCCACTTGTTGAAGAGACTGTTTTTATTCCATTTTATGTTTCTTCCCCCTTTGTCGAATATTAGTTGACCATAGAGTCCTGGGTTAATTTCTGGGCTCTCTATCTGTTCCATTGATCTATATGTCTATTCTTATGCCAGTACCAGACAGTTTTGATGACAGTAGCCTTGTAGTATTGTTTGAAGTCTGGTATTGTGATTCCTTCCACCTTGTTTTTCTTTCTCAAGATTGCCGAGGCTATTCATGGGCATTTTTGGCTCCATATAAATTTTTGAAGTATTTTTTTTTCCTATTTCTGTGAAGTCTGTCATTGGTATTTTAATTGGGATTGCATTGAATCTGTAGATTGCTTTAGGTAGTATGGACATTTTAATGATGTTAATTCTTCCCATCCATGAACATGGTATATGCTTCCATTTATTTGTACCTTCCTTGATTTCTTTCTTCATTGTTCTGTAGTTTTCTGAATACAGGTCTTTTGCCTCTTTAGTTAAGTTTATTCCTAGGTACTTTATTTTTCTTGTTGCTATTGTAAGTGGGATTTGCTTTCTTGCTTCAATTTCTGATGTTTCATTATTGGTATACAAAAATGCTTTTGATTTCTGGATATTGACTTTATATCCAGCTATTTTGCTAAATTTGCTTATTAAGTCAAGTAAGTTTTTGGTGGCTTTTGACCTTTCTCCCTAGTGGTTGCAGGTACTCAAGTGCTTTCCATCCCTTTCCCAAGTCACTTTGCACATAGTTTACCTGATAGAAAAGTTTCTATTTTAAAGCAATGGTTTTATTTGTTATAGTGGTAATATTTTGTTTTAATGGATTGAAAACACTGTAGGAATTTGAATTTCTCATGGACTTTAATAAAAAGTGGTTACACATGTACACATCTCCCTATTTCCCTAGATACATTTCTCTGGAATACAATTGTTTATATTCTTGTTAATTTTGAGGGCTTATGAACATTCACAGTATGTCCTTAAGATTGGATTAAGCTCTGGCTCGTATGGTTCAGTTAGTTGGATCATTGTCTCATAGACTGAACGGTCAAGTGTTTGATTCCTGGTCAAGGCAATATCCAGGTTTTGGGTTCAAGCCCCTGGCCGGGTATGCACAAGAAGGCAACCTCTTTCTCTCTCTGTTTCCCTTTCTCTCTTTCTAAAAGTAATGAAAAAAATGTCTTTGGGTGAGAATTTTAAAAATAGATTGAGTTAAAAGCAAAGATTACATCACATGTATTGTCATAAAATGATTTGAAATGAGCTTTCCTATAGGATGGAAAAGGAAAATAATGCTAATAAGAATGAGCTGTAGGCATAACTATACAGTATATAAATGAATTCCAATGTGCTGCCCCTCTGTATATTCTCCCTGTCTCATTGAGCATTTCTTCTGAAGTTCACAGAATCAAAATAGCCTCAGGGCACTTTGAGCTAATGTGATGACTAACTGGATCCTATATTTCCTCAACTTCATGAAAAATATTAAAAGTCATCACATTTAAAAGTGTGCACCGAGTAATTTGCAGCAAAACACTCAATATCTATAATATTTACTACTTTTCACCTAATACCTAACATGCTTTGCATCTGTTAGGCCATTAATAAGTACTCATTGATAAGGATCTGAACCTTTTCAATAGAATCTCCTACTCCCATAAATGAAATAAAGTGATAAAATTTTCAGTGGGACAACGATTTTCCATTTTCAGGAGCCAGGCCATTTATAATCGCGGCTGTAGCGCCCATCTGCAGAGGCTGCGCTGCACCCTGCAACTTGGGAAGGTCATCTTCTGGATGTGCACATTGCGCATGGGCAGCCAGCAAGTCCACTGTGAAGCCAGTCTAAGTCAGGGCTCTACTGTAGCTTGTGGAGAATGGAGGGCATTTTGAAATGTAAATAAGAAAAATCATCTTTGCAAACCTAAAGAAAAGATAAAATTTACAGAAGACCACAGAGGGTAGAAAGAAAAATAGGCATTTGCTAAGGTCTGTGATTAAGAACTGTGAATTGAGAAACCAAGATTACTGTTTCTGTAATACCCTATGGTTGCCCATCTGTCTCCCTTTCCACCCAATAGTTTCATTATTAATTCTCTTTGCAAACTGCCATTTTTCTTACTCTATCTCTGGTTTTTCATGTGTTCTAGCTCCAGTGCTAAAATTCACTAGAAATTATTTTTTTAAATTTAATTTTATTGTTGTTGTATTATATCCATTCACTAGAAATTCTTTAATTACAAATTTCTGAAAGTAGACATTGAGGCAAAAAAGCATGGATTATCTGTTCACCTTAACTGTGATCAAAAAGTAGGATCAAATAAGTTCTTGTTTCCTTAACTGAAATTCTGGGAGCTGAAACAGCAAACTCAGTGAAAAACAGAGGGTAAGAGTGGAAAACAAATTCCGGATATTGCTGGGACATATAAAAATTTAAGCTCATTATCTTCCCCAAATATAAACCAACAACTAATTTCTTATAATACATTATATTCTAAGCCTGTTTAAATATCTTTTATTTATTTTTCATGTAATTTTCATATCAAACATGATTTAAGAACTATTATTACCTTCATTTTATAAATGGAAAATCCAGGTTTAGAATGTTTAATTAATTGTTCTGAGGCCAGGTTGCTACCCAGTAGCTACTTTTCCAGTTATTCTATATGTGTCTTGTTGCCATTTCTATTCAAGAGTGTTTTTTTTTTTTAATATATTGAAACACCTTGTTCACTATTGTGCATAAAGTAAGGAAATAAACTAGGTAAACTGAATTTAATGAAGTCATGAAGAAAATGAAAAATTAAGTAATATGGTATGATTCAAGATCTGTTGGGAGATATTAGAACTGGTTTTATATTTAGGTTGGCCTTTTGTGACATATTAAATCACTTTACTCAAAGGTTTTGAAGTTATCCTGCTTTACAAATGAGCACTCCTCCATTTGTGATCTTCAGTCAATAAGACAACTCATTTCCTTTCCAAAGAACTTTAAATATACTATTAAACTATAGCACCTTTCTATAAAAGACAACACTTTTGGTTGTCCCCCACATGTGTTGTCTGTTTATTATTGGATGCATTTATTAGAGTTAGTTTTAATTTATTATTGAAAAATTAATTAGTATTAAATTAACTTATTTGAATCATTATACTAAGAAATTAAATCTTTTGAAAGAATATTTTCCAAACTAATAAGATATTTCAAGGCAATGGCTAATCATATGATTTGAGTAACAAATTTTATTCTTGTTTGCTTAAATGCTGGTGAAATTTACAAAGAATTTATTATATTTGCTAAGGTAAGATGAGCAGATGTGACATGTTATAATTCATTAATGTTAGTGACCACCTGCAGCTTAAGAAAAAGCTTTTTTTTAAAAACTTGAATGTCATTCAGATGTACTTTTCAAAACTTTATTTCATCCAGATCCTTTACAGACGACCTGGAAATGTGCTTACCATGAACCAGGAAGGGCATTATTATGAACAGTATCTATAGGAAACAACCAAGGTATGATGTTCAATTTGCTTGACTATATATCCAGGGCAGTACAAATCAAATGGGATCCCTAAAAGGTTGACCTGAACTACTTGTGAAGACAACAATGAGAAAAAGGAAAGCAGCTTGTGTGTGTACATCTGATTGATGGCCCGTGTTAAACTTCTATGATGGTGAGAAAAAGCCAATCTGATCAGCCAAATATATATCCTGAGAGATATTAATCACACAGTGTTAGAGCTGAAAGAGACCTAAGGGATCACCTGGTAAATGCCCTCACTTAATAATTTAGTAAATACAGTCTCGGAGAGGTTGCATTTTAGTCAAAGTTTCACTTTGAGCTATTGGAAAAGACAAGCTGAAACTTTATATTTCCTGACTCTAAACCACTGTGATTTCTAGTTAACAGTTTTTGAAATCAAGAATTAGGGTATAGAGGGATGAGCCCTGAGGGAGGTATGGAGGGGTGGGGAAAAAATAAATAATACTTTAAGGATGTCATGTGCTGTCATGTTTAATAACAGCTTATTTTTTCCTTGAGGTTCTCTGTAAGTCTACCTAAATAGTTCTATACAAGAGCCTAAACATTATCAGTTAAACAATCAGTTAATTACACTTTCTCAAGGGTCATTTGCAATTCTATTCAATTAATTCCCTCACCATAATGTGGTTATATCTTTTTCTGAGGCTACAACTATATCACCTTTGTAGCATTAATATAAAACCTTCATTTATTCAGTGGCATGTTGGAGATGGCTTAAATTTGGGAGACTCTATTGTTAAATTTTCAGAAATTTTGGGAGCTAGATGTTAAACACAGACACTACTAACAAATTATGTGAATTTACAATGAAATACATTTAATTTTGAAAAGATAATAGATTCTAAAAACTCATCATTTACTATTTCTTTTACTGATATTTATTATTTACCGTTTACTGCTAGTTATTTTAATATTATTTTGAGGTTAATTATGTATGTATATTGCCCCTGTATGGTAGAGACACTGTATAATATAGTTTGCTACACAAATCCCTTCCCAATTTTTATTCAGTCATGTATATTAGGTAGCTTGAAATTAGTCCCAGTGAGATTATTTATACCATGGAAATCTGCAAACACTACAAAGCAGAGCTGTGATGTATTGATTTACAGCAACCCCCCCTCACCCCTGAGGGAGCCAATTGTTATATTTACCAGCCCAAACTGCTTATAATCCACTTAGGCTCCATCTTGCATCTTAGGGAGTGAAGACCTGAAGTCTGCTACCACTTCTAACCAAAAGTCTTAACTTACCCAATGTATTTCAGTTTTCTTGCAAGTAGAGGCATGCTTATGACTTTATTCATAGGATGTGATAGCTTGAAACAGTGGCAGGAAACTAGACTATGGGGGCAAATAGATCAAAGTCCCAATCCTATTTCTGCCAATTTGTGACTCTAGGAAACTTCCTTCAGCTACCAGTCTTTAGTTTCCTCATATGTGATGTATAATAGGTATACCCTATTATTTACACATACACACACACACACACACACACACACCCTTCATAGTGTTATTTTGAAGGTTAAATAAAATAAATAACATAAAATGCTGAATTAGTAGACAATAAACATTGGTATATCACATTCTTATTCCATAGCAACTAAGGAAATTTCTATATATCTGAAAGCAACAATAATAGCAACAACAGCAAAAACATTCTAAACTAGCCCTGTGTTTATGCATGTAAACTTAAAGCCTGTTTCCTGTAAATACAGCAAGATTGGATTTGACTAGAAGTTTGCTGCAGAGTTCACAGCCATGCCAGAAGCAGTGACCTACAAATACTAGCACCTCACCATGGATTCCCTGTAATGAAGTGGACCAGACCTGCTGAATCTCTGAATCCATCAAGCTTGCAGAAATGTAGCCTTAGGTTGGCTCCATCAGAGTGTGGACACAGGACCAGCCTACCTGTGTCATTCCTCCCACAGGCATATCAAAGTGATTGCCTTGTCAATCCTCATGATGCTTTATCTCCACAGAGTCACTTTATTTACAGAAGTCTGCATGGTGAAGAAACATATCTATTTTATTATAAAATTACAAATGAAGTAGCCTGGAGATTTTTGTAATAGCTCTTAAACCAGCCATTATGTGTATTATCAGGGTCGGGGTAGGGTGAACTAGTAGATAGAGAGACTAACGTTGAGTTTTTCCTCAGACAAAGTAGATTGCCACAGAGTCACATTGTACAGAATGTTATATTTGAAGAGATTTCTATACTTCCAGCCAGAGTGGGTCTTGACCTTCACTAACTGACACAGTCATTGGACTTATACTGAGAGTTAAAACATTGTGTACACCCTTGGGTATGCTTAGCTCTAGCAGTGAGATGCAATGAGTGTAAGATGTGAATGTATCAGGGTCTGGAGGGAAATGGGCAGAGGTCTTTTAGAATGCAGACTATTCCTGAAAAGATAAGAAAAAGATGAGCAGGAGAGAAAAAGGAGGAGGAGAAAGAAGATGAGGAGAGAAGGAAAAGGAGAGATTGAGAAAGAGAGAGTGAGCCCACCAATCCCTTTGTTAAAAGCTTTGTAAAGGATGTTTCTCTAAAAGTTGTACCTTTTTTTTTTTTTTTCCTTAAGGCTTCTCACCATCAGAGACAGTCCTTGTATTTGAATTTAAGGCTATTGACCTAGCACTCCCACCTGCCAGAGCACTCCTGCTGAAGAGCCTACTCTGAATCATTCAAGCACCCAGGCAAATATGCCTGTTTGTTCTCCCACTCCATTTCAATTCAGGCCATGTAGGCAATCAATACAGAGTGTAAAATAACAAGAGCATGCTTGGATACACTTATCCCTATAGGCCTCAGTCACCACCACCCCCGCCCCACCAGCCTCAAATGGTGGTGACTAACCCACCACTGCTCACCATGAGCATCTGAAAATCATCTTTAGTTGTCAGTGTCTATTATGGTCCTGTACATATGTGCTTAGAGAGCATCAATCCTTAATTCATGAGACAGGTTTGATTTTCATTATTACCCACTAGCAATTTATAAAATAAATTATGCTAATTCAGTAATTCTTACAAATGTATTTATGATATATTTGCAAAATATGTACTCGTTAATTTTCATTAAAAATTTTTAACTGAAGTCTTAGATAATTTCCTGTTCAGAGTCAGACTTAGTGTACTGGTTTTTGAGACATTTGAAAAGTATGGAAAAGGTTAGTGTAGGTTTAGTTTCTATCTACACTGAAGTGTGGGAGTCATCTTTTGATTCTTTGTTTTTAGTTAAGACCTGAACAGTTTGAACCGTCCTATCAAATTAAAGTGATAAGATTGCAATAAACCACTTGAAATGTCTTTAGGCTGAAAGAATCCTATAAACACCCACAAACTTCAAAAGCACAGATTGGATTTTCCATGGAAAATAAAAACTGGAGTTTAACTATGGAGAATAAGATTTAAAAAATTGCTCTCTGTCAATTTAAAGCTTCAGGTATCTCTAGATATGTAATATTCTACATAGTGTTAAAATTGGATGTGTATGAGTGTGCAAGTGTATAGTATGGGGAGTATAATTTTAGGAACATATTAGATCATGTCAGTAGTGTTCGATTCTAATCTTCACTCTGTATTTATCATTTTTAATATGTTAGCAAAACAAGAGTTTTCTTCATCAGTAAAATGACAATAAATTAAATTCCCTATTCTAGTGCACTAAATGGTAGATACAAAGCTCTTAGAAATATGAATACTATGTAAATGGCAACTCTCTTTTTTGATATACTGAGATATTTCAATATCTATGCTAATTGAAATCCCTGCCATGTACTAAATTTTTGTGAAGGACTCCGCATAAAACCATACATGTTCACCTTCAGTTTTCCTGTATTGACTTGAAGGAGAAAGATCACACCTCATGATTCTTATTCTAATTAAAATGGTTAAGAAGTTCAGATGTAGCATTTCCTTCTTTTCAGCTTACAATTTTATGAATACAGCAGAAGTCCATATAGGAGTAGTGTTTAATGCTATATTAAATTGATTATCTTTTCTTTTGTGATTTTATGTTCAGTGCAAATGTTTATTTTTACAATGAGAACCGCACTAAAAATAAAAACCTTTAGTATATAAGTAAAAAGTCTATTAATTCCCTTCTACAAATGTCTGAACTATGTAATGTAAGTCTCAAATTTACTGACATAATTATTGGCCAAGTGATCTGTGCACAGAATACAGTGGGGCCTCTCACTCTTATATAGGGCAAAATTTTATAGTACTGTGGGAGGGGTTGGGAAATGGTCACAGAAATGAAATAGATTCAAGCTCTAATTTCAAGTTAGAGGAACAACTATGAGGAAGTTTTGGACAGGGCTATGGCAGAGTTCACTCTTTATAAGGGAGGTGCTAATCTTTTCATGGATTTTTATAAGAACGTTTATGAAGGGGTTTAGCAAAAAGCAAACAAATAACTCAGATACAGACAACAGGATGGTGGTAACCAGAGGGAAAGAGGGTAGAAAACATAGAAGAGGGTAGAGAAGAGATAAATGGTGATGAAAGGGGACTTGTGGTAGTAAACAGTCAATACAATATATAGATGATGTGTTATAGAATTATACATGTGAAACCTATATAATTTGTTAACAAATGTCACCTGAATAAATTCAGTAAAAATCAATTTTAAAAAGGAGAGAAAGTTACTATCAACTCCCTGAACACTTAGTTTTTTAAATAAATAAGAATCAGCACCAGTGTTAAATTTAGTTTTCTTAATTAGTGAGCATGTGCATGATAAGACTATTTATAAGTAATATATGACCATATTAATGTCTTATTCAAACTGTCTTCATATTCCCAACTCTAAGAGTTGCTACATTCTAAACTTGGTAAATTAAAAAATCTTAAAATGACTTGCACTTATTAGGATAGTTTAAAAAGTATATTGCTATTAAGCATTTCAGCTCTGGAGATGATAGACTATATGTTGCAAGCAATTACACTTTTTTTTTTGTTTTTGTTTTTGTTTTTGTTTTTGTTTTTTTTTGAGAAGTCATCCAAGATGGCAATGTAGGAGGATCCTGAGTTCATCTCCTTTCATGTACACAATGAATCTATAGCTACATATGGGACATTTCTTCTGAAAAGTCCTAAAATCCAGCTGAACAGCTCCTTCACATTAACTAAGGAAAAAAGGGCCACATTGAGGTGGGTAGAAGAGGCTGAGACACAGTCTTGCTGTAAATCCCACCCCTAGTGTGGCAACTCACAATCAGGAGGGAACACACAAATCCTGAGCTTATAGTGGAGGAGTGAATGAGAAGGTCATTTCCTGCATCACATGCACCAACATTTAGGACAGCATATGAGAGATAAGGCCCTCAGAACAACTAGCTTTAAAAAACAATAGGGCTTGCTTTCACAGGACACAAAGGGCTGTAGTGAACTGAAAGGTTTCTCGTAAAGGGTGTGCATTCATACTTATTTGCCCTGGGACCCAGTAGAAAAGAAGTAGTCTGAAAGATGCCCAAATTCTATGTGAAGCAGATTAATTTGCCAATTGAAAAATACCCTCTAAAGGTACAGGGACCTGTTAGGATACTTTCTGGGAACAAAGGAGCTGGTAAGTACCATTTTTGTGTTCTTATACCTTGCTGAAGCTGGCAGCCATTAATTTTTCCTGTTATTTTTATGGAAGGCACATTCCATCTGTACCTTCCAAATGGTGGGTACCAGCTTCACACTCTCCCTCTGCCACACTCCACAGTGGCCAGTAACTCTCAGAGAGGAATTTTATACTTGTGTGGTAGCTGGTTTTTGTGGCTACAGTCCAGGGGACACCTTGTTGCCTGACTCTGCAGGCCATGTATATCTCATGGGATTGTCACAATCTGTTCTTGCCACACTTCCACCCAGGGACACTGTACATAACAGCTAATGAAAACATATCCCCAGTCTTTTGAAAAAGAGGCCTATTAACGAGTCCTGGAGTTTCTGGTGGACAGGCTGTGGGTTTACCTATGGAATTGGTCTTACGGTATATAGGACAGAGGATGCCATCTTTGTACTCTCCTTCTGCCTCGCTGCTGTTCATCAATAGCTCCAAGAAAGGAGCTTATATACTCATCTGCAGCCCCAAGTTTTGCAACTGTTGCCCAGGGATTCCTCCAAATAGCCTGATTTCAAGGTGAGCAGGATCTATGGTTGAGGTCCCCAAGGACTATATATTTTTGCACACTTTTAAGTAGCTGCCTGAGAATCTATCTTCCAGTTAGCCTATATCTAGGTGCTGACTGAGATCCTGATTCCTGGGATACTGCCTAGTTTTAACATACCCTCAACTACTGGTAGCTATTAAAAATGAAGTATTGTAATCCAATGAATCTGTGATCAGCTGCTAGGCTAAGGGGCCACTGGGCTATATCAAACCAAAAAGTTTCTGTTCAGCTAAAGAAAACACCAGCAAGATAAAAAGGGAACCAACTGTATGGGAAAACATATCTGCCAATGATATCTCAGACAAGGGTTTGATCTCCAAAATATATAAAGAATTTATGTGACTCAACACCAGGGACACAGACAGCCCAATTAAAAAATGGGCAAAGGACCTGAACAGACACTTCTCTAAGGAACACATACAAAGGGCCCCAAGGAATATGAAAGAATGCTCAACATCACTAGCCATCAGAGAGAGATGCAAATTAAAACCACAATAAGATACCACCTCACACCTGTCAGAATGGCAATCATTAACAAATCAACAAACAACAAGTGCTGGCAAGGATGTGGGGCAAAGGGAACCCTCGAGCACTGTTGGTGGGAATGCAGGCTGGGGCAGCCATTATGGAAAACAGTATGGGGTTTCCTTAAAAAACTAAAAATGGAACTGCCTTTTGATCCAGCAATTCCACTACTAGGACTATACCTGAAGAACCCTGAAACACCAATTCATAAGAACCTATGTACACCTATGTTCATAGCAACACTATTTATAATAGCCACGTGCTGGAAACAGCCTTAGTGCCCATCAGTGGATAGTTGGATCAAAAAACTTTGGTACATTTATACAATGGAATACTACACAGCAGAAAGAAAGAAGGAACTCCTACCCTTTGCAACAACATGGATGGAACTAGAAAGTATTATGCTTAGTGAAATAAGGCAGTCAGTGAAAGACAAATACCGTATGATCTCACCCATTACAGGATAATAATGAACAAAACAAACAACAAGCAAAACAGAACCAGATACATGAATACAATGAATAGACCTTCAGTAGGCAGTGGGGAGGAAGAGGCAAAGAAGGGGAGCAGTTTAGTCAAGAAACTAGTATGGGAAAACCATGGACATGGACAACAAGTGGGATTGACTTTGGTGGGGAGTGGGTAGGTGGGGAAGGGGACAGAGTAGAGTAAAAAGGGGATGGCTGCAACACAACAACAATAAAATTAAAATAAAAATAAAATTAAAATGAAGTAGAATGCTTGAACAACCACAAAGGTACAAGAAACAGCCAAAAACTAGGACAAGGGCGAGTTATAAAAATTTCATCTTTTCTGTAAAGAACAATTCTGGGAGAAGTGGTTGTTTCACCTAATATATGCTAACAGACACAAAATGTCAAGCAAATTGATAAAACAGGAGTATCTTCTGAAAGTAAAACAAGATAAAACCTCAGGAAGAAACCTTATAAAGGAGAGATAATAATTCACTTCATAAAGAGTTCAAAGTAATGAACATAATGATGATCACCAAACTTAGGGGAACAATAATGAACAAAGAGAGAACCTTACAGATATAGAAAACATAAAGTACCAAAGAGATTCACAGGCCTAAATAATAACTTCACTTAAAAAATATATATTAGAGGGATTGAACATTAAAAAATGAAAATACATACAGTATGTAGCCTTTTCAGATTGACTTCTTTCACTTAGTAATGTGCATTTGAGATTCCTCCATATCTTTTCATAGCTTTATAGATCACTTCTACTTAGTGATAAATAGTCTTCCATTGTTAGTATATACAATAACCTCCCCATTCACTTAGTGAAGAATATCCTGATTGATTCCAGTTTGGGCAATTATAAACAAAATTTCCATATATATTCATGTGAAGACTTTTGTGTAGAGATGTTTTCAACTTTATTAAGTACCAAGGAACAATATTACTAGATCGTGTGGTGGAAGTATGGTTAATTTTATAAGAAACTGCCAAACTGTCCTCCAAATCAGCTGTTTAAGTTTGCATTCTCTTTAGCAAAAATGAGAGTTCCTGTGCTGCTCATCCTTCCAGCATTTGGCATTGTCAGTGTTCCAGAATTTGGTCATTCTGAAATGTATGAACTGATATCTCAATGCCTTTTGATAAGCATTTCCCTGATGTCTTATATTATAGGGCATCTTTTTATATATCGATATGTCAACTTTCTGTCGAGGTGTCTGTTAAGATCTTTGACCTATGTTTTATTCAGGTTGTTTTATTACTGTTGAGTTTTAGGTATTCTTTATATGCTTTTGATAACAGTCTTTTTTCATGGCTTGTCTTTAATTCTCTTGATATTATTTTTTTACAGAAGTTCTCAATTTAAAGGAAGTCCACTTTTTAATTTTTTTATTTTATGAATTGTTCCTTTGGTATCATAGCTAAAAAGTCATCAACAAAACTAAGGTCATCTAGGTTTTCTAACATTTTTGAAAATTTAATTTTATTGCTGCTGTATTACATGCATCCCCTTCTGTCCCCTTTGGTTTTCTAACATTTTATCTTCTAAAAGTTTTAAGGTTTTGCATTTTAAGCAGATGTGTAACCTATCTATTTTGAATTAATTTTTGTGAAGTAAAGTCTGTATCTATATTTTGTGCATGTATATATTCAGCTCTATTATGACTTGTTGGAAAAACTATCACTTCCCATTGTATTGTTTTTCCTTCTTTGTTAATTCAGTTCACTATTTTTATGGGGGACTATTTCTGGACACCCTATTCCATTTCACTGGACTATTTCTCTATTCTTTCACTAATACTACACTTTCTTGATTATTATAGCTTTATAGTCAGTCTTCTGGCTTCTTGCTGTGAAAACCAGTGGGCGTATGAGTAGCAGAAAAACACTGCCCATCTTTCAGGAAAGTCCATTTAGAGAGCCCCCACAGTCCTAGAATGAACACAAACCCACCTACTCTGGGAACCAACACTAGGACAACAGCTAGAGGGGGCATCAGTTGCATATGGGAAGTGGGTAAAGTGACTGGAAAAGGGGAGAGTGCTGAGCAAGTGGCTTTGTTCTCTCTTTGACACCTCCCCCACATACAGCACCACAAAGTAGTGAAACAGGTCACCCTGTACTGATAAATACTTAAGGCTCCACTTCTTACAACATAACATGTGCACCAAAACAAGGATTCAAAGCAGTTTCACTTCATATACAGAAATAAACACATGGAGACTCCCAAATTTAGGATACAAAGAAATAGGGCACAAATGAAAGAACAAATAAAAACTCTGGACAAAGAACAAATAAAAAAGAGAGAGCCAACCTATCAGATGCAGAGTTTAAAACATTGGTGATAAGGATGCTCAGAGAATTGTGTACATTGAGTACAGCCAATGCAAAAGGGAAGAAATGAAGGTTACACTAAATGAAACAAAGGAAAATCTACAGAAAACCAATAGTGAAAGGAAGAAAGCCAGGGTTCAAATAAATGATTTGGAACATAAGAAGGAAATAAACAGTGAACCAGTACAGAATGGCATGAACTATTTCCAGTAAAGAAAATCAAGGGCCTACCACCAAGACTATTCTATTCAACAAGGCCCCATTTAAAATGGAAGGTGACCCTGGCTGGTGGCACAGTGGATAAGGCACCCGCCTGTGAACCCAAAGGTTGCTGGTTCAATTACCAGTCAGGGCACATAACCAGGTTGCAAGCCAGGACTCCAGCCAGCTCCATAGCTGGAGGCAGGGGAAAGGCAACCACACATTGATGTGTCTCTTCCTCTCTGCCTCTTTCCCTTCCCCTCACTCTAAAAATAATAAATAAAATCTTTAAAAAAATAAATGTTCATACTACCCAAAGCAATATATAGATTCAATGCTTTCCTATTAAAATACCAATGACATATTTCACAGATATTGAACAAATATTACAAAAATTTATATGTAACCAAAAATGACCCCAAATAGCCTCAGCAATTTTGAGAAGTAAAAACAAAGTAAGAAGGATCATAATACCTGATATCAAACCTGATATATTACAAGGCCACCATAATCCAAAATCTGGCACTGGCATAAGAATAGACACATAGATCAATGGAACAGAATAGAAAGCCCAAAATACACCTATGTCTCTATGACAAAGGTGGCATGAGCATCCAATGGAGCAAACATAGCCTCTTCAATAAATGGCTTTGGATTCCCAGCTAGAGCAACATAACAAGGTTGCAAGCCAGGTCTCCAGCCAGGTCTGTGGCTGGAGGCAGGTGAAAAGCAACCATACATTGATGTCTCTCTCCCTCTCTGCCTCTCTCTCTTCCCCTCTTTCTAAAAATAATAAAATAAAAATCTTTTTAAAAAAAATGTTTTAAATAAATAAATAAATAAATGGCTTTGGGATAACTGGTACATGTGAAAAAATGAAACTAGACCACCAACTTACAACATACAACAGAATAAACTCAAAATAAATAAAAGACTTAAACATAAGTTGTGCCACCATAAAAGTCCTAGAGGTAAACACAGGCAGTAAAATTTCATATATCCCATGTAGCATTATTTTTGCTAATATGTACAGATGGCCCATAGACATATGAAAGGATGCTCACCATCACTAGCCATCAGAGAGATGCAAATTAAAACTACAATGAGATATCACCTCACACCTGTCAGAGTTACCATCATTAATAAATCAACAAACAACAAGTACTGGTGTGAAGGTGGAGAAAAGGGAACCCTAGTGCACAGTTGGTGGGAGTGCACACTAGTGTAGTCCCTGTGGAAAACAGTATGGAATTTCCTCAAAAAACTAAAAATGGAACTGCCTTTTGACCTGGCAATCTGCTGCTGGGAATATACCCTAAGAATCCCAAGTCACCTATTTGAAAAAACTTACCATTATGTTTATACACAATATATGTATAATAGCCAAGTGTTGCAAATGGTCTAAGTGCCCATCAATAAATAAGTGGGTCAAAAAAACTGGTACATTTACAGAATGGAATACTACACAACAGAAAGAAGGAACTCCTACCTTTGGGGATGGCATGGTTGAAACTGAAGAATATTATGCTAAGTGAAATAAGCCAGTCCATGAAGACAAATATCATATGATCTTGCCAATAAGGGGAATCTAATGAACAAAAAAGAACCACATAAATGAAAACATGGAACAGACTGACAGTGACCAGAGGGGAGGGAGGAGGAGGATAATGGTAGAAAGAAGGGAAAAGTTCTAGTCAAAGAAAATGAGCAACTGACCTATGGACATGGACAATAATGTGGGGACTGATGTGGAAGCTGGTGGATGGAGGGGCAGGGAGCAAAGGGGATCAATTTGGGACAGCTGTAATAGAATAACAATTAAAAAATAATGAGAAAATACTATTTCCCTCTACCTGAACTTTTCATTTATCTTTGCTATTGACTCAAAATGTAAATTTCAAAACTAGCTAGCTAATATCCAAAGCTTAAGCCTCCCAATGTTGTTCTTTTTCACTAGATCCTTTCCTCTGATTTTGAAATCTTTTATCAACATCCATCAGATCAGTGCTAGATCCTACACAGTTTCCTAATCTGGCTTCCTCATTATTTATTATTTCTGAATCAGTCCTATCCTACAAATTCAGTATCTTTCTTTATCTTGAGTGAGGTTTTAATATTCCAATTCTCTACATTCTAACTACAGCCATGGAGTGTCTTTTGTTCTCCTCCATGCCTGCTCTGTACCCTCATTTAAATAGAAGATTGATACTAATAGTATATTGTCTACCTATGACTCTAAATTTATATAGCTAATGTACTAATGTTGTATTGAGTTACGTAAGTAATTTTACAAGCACTTTTCTGTTTTTTATACATTTGCCCAAGAACTATACACACTGAAATTCAAATAACACAAATTTTATTAAGTACTTCCCATATTCAAAAGAGTATCAGGGGATAGATAATGTATATGACATAGTCCATCCAAAATTGTATTTTAATGTACATGGCTATATATACACACAAAATGTCAACATAATAGAATTTCATCACAAATTATATAATGTGTCAAAATTTTTAAAAATAATAAAGTATTGTGGGAATTCCCTTTGAATTCCCCTGGAAGCAAATATGAGAATCTCCCTCAAAAAAGCATTATATATATTTTATCTTTATTTAGTCCTTTCACTTTTATTACAATATTATTAAATTTTCCTGCCCATATATTATTTTACTAGGAGCATTTTGTGAAAGACAGCTTTATAGGCTTGTTCAAGATTATGTTTTCAGGGATTAGCACAATATCTAATTAATGGTAGGTACTCAAAGTATGTTTATTGGAATGAGTGACTGAACTACACAATGTATATACAGTGCCACAAGTTACTAATGGCATTCTAGAATAACAACAGTTATTAGTAAATTATAGCGGAATTACTGTTATTAAAACAGTTAACTAAATCAGAACATTTTCAATAAATAAAAATACTTATTGAATCCATCTACTGCATATATATTCTCATCAATTAGAGCTCCACAGACTGTCTTCACTGTCAGACAAATAATGACCTTCCTGCAATATTTTCTACAATTAAGTCAAATTAAATATTTCATACTCTATAGTCCAGTCATTGAAATTCATTGCACTGAATCAGTGCTTTAATGAAGATCCTAAATAGCAAGGAAGAAGTAATTAAAGAAAAGACAATCAAGTAAATTATATTACATGAGTCATTTATACACTCTAAACTGTTGATATAAGCTGCATAAATGTAATATTTATAAGAATTTTTCACTTGATTTTGAGAGACTTTTCATTGAGAAAGACAATTTTGTTATAAATTGTTATAAAGTTACTTTAAAAAATAGTTTCACCCTGGCTGGTGGCTCAGTGGATAGGCACTGACCTGCGAATCCAAAGGTGGCTGGTTCGATTCCCAGCCAGGGCACATAACCAGGTTTTGAGCCAAGTCTCCAGCCAGGTCTGTAGCTGGAGGCAGGTGAAAGGCAACCACACATTGATGCTTCTCTCCCTTTCTTCCTCTCTCCCTTCCCCTTTTCTAAAAATAATGAATAAAATCTTCTTATAAATAAATAGATAAAAATAAAAATGAAAAATAGTTTCATGTTTCTTAATTCATGAACTGTCAAGCTATCAATTGGAAATCATAAATTATCCCATTGCCAATGACAATGTATTTCTTTCTTCAGTATGGTAGTCATAAGTATTTTTTAATTTTAAACAAATCTTTGGGAATCAAAAAATATATTATTTTTCTTTATATGCTCATCTTCTATGAAGTATGAGTCATGTAGCAAAAAGTGATTATAATGGAAATGCTTACAATGTGTTTTTCATGAGCAATGGATTTTAAATTCACCAAAATGATTACTACTGAAGAATATTGTTTTATTGAACTTGATGAGTGAAAATAAATATTCAGAGATACTGTCCTTGAAAACAGTTGTCCATGTAATATGAAAAATAGAGACATTTTTTGAAGAAGATACCAGATACAAGAAACATTCCACATAAGACAATGTTGCCTCAGTCCCCTTTGAAGTAGGTATCTTGATACTAATAGTATATTAAATACTTATTGTCACACAGTTCTCCCACTTGCTATCAGCTGCCCTGTCATATTGTCCTGAGTCTTATTGACAGTCTGAAATCTCTGCCTTTAAAGGTGATTTTAGTTTTTGGAAAATCCAAAAGTTGCAGGGTGCCAAACCTGGGCCATAGCAGGGCTGAGTCACCTGGGTGATTTGATGATTTACCAAAATACTCCACATGAGATGTGATACCTGAGTGGGCACATTGTTGTGATGAAACTGTCAATCACCAGTTGCCCATAGCTGAAGCTTTCAGAATCACCTGAATAGTTTCTGCAAAGGAACGTTCAAGTTTAATACAAAATTTGATGCAGATCTGTTGCTCTACTCAATCATTTGGAATGCCATGGCCACACACTACACATGCTCACACAATGGCATCTACCACATTCACTAACTAGTACAGTGAAAATGTCATTGTTCACACATGTGCATTCCAGTCTATTCTCCTTGGCTTTCATGTTACATCAATATCTCACAAACTGTTCTTATATTAACAATGGCTGGACTTTTTCTGGACATATCCTGAGGTCAGTTATTATGTCAGTGCATGGAGTTCATGCAAGGTGCTACAAAAATAGTATAAAACATAATCTAGAAAATTTATTATGACATGAGTTTTTACTGTTGTGTAGTTTTTTTCCTCTGGAAATACTGGCATATTTATTTTTTAAAACTTTCTCTTCTTATTATAACTTTTATGTATTTTAAGTTTGTGTTACAGAAATATACATTATTTCTTATATAAGTATTTCTTATATGTTATGCATATCAGAGCTTTAGTAAATGTATATGTGTGTTACAGAGACTCAGACATATACTTAATGTTAATTTTTGTTTCCCTTTTAAAGCATTTTCAATGTTTGTATATAATGCAACACTATGGTAAATGCTATGTATCCTGCTTTTAAAAGTATGAATATCTTATCACAGATGTGAAACTCTTTAATCTTGTTTAGTTAACAAATAAATGTTGCAATAGAGCACAAGTTCTTGTTTAGTTCAAGCTTCTAATGAAGAAAGTAGATATAAAACTAAATATTGCATAATTTTTTCATACAATATGTTAAGTGGCACAAAAGAAAATTAGTATTGTGTGTGAACCTGATTTTGTGGGTTGAGCCCAGAAAAATCTTCCCTGAGTTGAGTCCTGAATGATTTATAGTAATGAAACTGACAGAAACTGAGAATAAGATAATTCCTGGAAGAAAAAGCAGCAGGAATATGTCTGTAGAACATGAAGTGACAAAATGCTTGGCTTGCACAAGGAACTGAATTAAGTACAGGTTGTCTATCGTATAATGATTCATTGGAAGCAAAATTCAAAACAAGATTTTAGTTGTAGGTAGTACATTCCATTTATCCAGTCTTGTAACCTTTATAAAAGATGTTTTACAATATCTAAAAAGCATGAGAGGCTACTGAAATATTTTAAGTGAAGGAGTGACAATTTAGGTTTACACTGCCTAATCCAACACTTACCTGCCAGATATACACATGTCTGTGACTTTTCTTCTGCCTTCCAAACATTGAAGCTATTTATCTTGTGGACAGCCTTAACCTAGAATCACAGAGACAGCAGAATTTTTGGAAATGTAGTTCCAAATTATCATAGCACAAAGTCACCACATTATTTGTGAATTAAATGTGTGCATATTTTTTTGTTTTTACACTGACAATCTTTTGATTTAGAAATAATGCATCTGTTTTCTTTTTTTTTTTTAAGATTTTATTTCATTATTTTTAGAAGGAGGGGAAGGGAGAGAGGCAGAGGGGAAGAGAGATATCAATGTATGGTTGCTTTTCACCTGCCTCCAGCCACAGACCTGACCGGAGACCTGGTCTGCAACCTTGTTATGTGCCCTGGCTGGGGAATCGAACCTGCGACCTTTGGGTTTGCAGGCCGGGACTTATCCACTGTGCTACCAGCCAGGGCTGTTTTCATTTTTAAAACTATGCAATAGGTAAAGAAAATTGAATAAACTAGGAATAGTACTAGGAAACCTATAATTTATTATATTTTAATTGTTTTAGGAAAATATTTCAGTGTATATAGAATAACTTCATATTATAATTAATGTCATTAATAAGAATAATATCTGCATATTATTAATTATGGTTGTATTGTACATGAGCCTAGGTTGTTAAAAATTATACAATATAATGTTTATTATATTTTTGCTTAGTAAGATAATGAAACTTGTTTTCAATAAAAACAAAAATAATAAATTCTTCTCAACTATACAGTATTTCAAAGTTCTTGTGATGTTTTATGTTGTACAGTAGCATGTTTTATATTCTCATGTTTTATTTTTTATTTTTTATTTTTTTTTAAGATTTTTTTTATTTATTAGTTTTCAGAGAGATGGGGAGGGAGAGAGGCAGAGAGGAAAGAGATATCAATGTATGGTTGCCTTTCACCTGCCTCCAGCTACAGAGTTGGCTGGAGGCCTGGTTTGCAACCTGGTTATGTTGCCCTGGCTGGGAATCGAACCACCGACTTTTGGGTTCGCAGGCCGGCACCTTATCCACTGTGCCACCAGCCAGGGCTATTCTCATGTTTTAGATGAACAAATTAAGCTTAGAACTATTAGGTAGTTGGCCAAGGTCAACTACTTGATAAATGGCTGGAGGGGAACTTAAAATTAGGTTTACTTTATAACTCAAATTTCAATATTGTTTTAACTGTAACATATGTATGCACATATGTTTAAAAATATATTTATACATCTTATGATTCAAGGTTATAAATTAAATCCATAAATTAAATATCATTTCAAAAATACTATAAAAATGATAATAAAATGATATAAAAGGCACAAACTCACAGCAATGAAAGATCATCAAAAGATGGAAACATTCAAGTATTTTCTAGAAAGTGAATGTGGATTGAGGAGCAATGACTAAAGAGGCAACATGCAGGTTTTCTAAATTAAAATGAATATAGGGAGGTTATAACCAAGGAAAAAACCTCTTTTCTAATAAGAACTCTAAAATGGGATGAATGTAATACAATAACAATAAAATAAATAAAAGATTTACAGTACAAACAAAAAAAGAATTCTAAAATGGTTCTGAGACAGGGTACAATCATAAGATATTGGACTGTAATTGTGGAATTAATCGCAACAGTATTCAAGAGTGTCTTGCCTACACACCCTGTAGCTTGATACAACCAATGCTCACCATCTTCAGGTGAGGGAAACAGCCAGTGTGTAAGTGTCTAAGGATTAATTTCAAACAGACAAATACAAAAACATAGTTATTTTCAAAATAAAGTCACTGAGTTAGGTGAAGAAAAACAGAGCAGTTCACATGAATGTGTCTGAAAGAACAGCTTTCCTATTTGCATTCTTTTGGGAAACACAAACATAGTGGTTTGCTAATTGTTCATTTGCCCTAATCCAGTCTTTGGAGATAAATAAAGTTTTCTATGCACATTAAATGTATTATAATTCTTCTCCCTGATTCATTTTAAATAGGAGTAGGAACCATCAATCAACAGATAGTTGATAGATTTATTGGGGGTGAGGATTGTTGATAAAGGTAAAAAAATAGGAAAAACAGCCACCCAGAGAAAAGAAAATCCTAGAGACATATGAGGATTTAAATACCTAAAAATTCCACTCTGGACAGAGCTTCCAGAGGAGAGCATACCTATAAAGCAACAGGCTCAGATAAATAATCAAACAAACAAACAAATAATTTAAAAGATGTGCCAGAAATGCATATATTTTAAACAAATATTTAGATAAAATATACATGCAAAATAATGTTCAATCCTGTCAAGAGATGAACATCGAGATAGAATGAGCATTGCAGAAGATCCTGTCATCCTCACTTCCAGTGAGCAAATGTACTATGATGATCAGTTCTGCCAATTTTTTAAAATTCTACATGTATTTATATAGTATAAACTCTTGAAAATTGCTTGTTTTAACACATTTCCTGATTATGTTATTTTGTACACTGACCACTTTGTTCACTTTCACTGCTAAATATAATCTATTGTATAAATGTACACAATTTATTAATTCTACTCATGTTAGACCTTTAGGGGCTATTACAAATAATGCTGCCCTGGACATCATTGCACTTGTCCTTCAATGTACACATTTTTTATTGCATTTACACCTGGGAGAAGATTTGCTGTTTCAAAGGATGTGCAATAGTTCAACTTAGTAGGTATTGCCAACTTGTTTTCCAAAGCAATTTTGATCATTTACATTATTACCAGCAGTCCACATCCTTGTCAACACTTGTTTTAAAAGTCTTTTCATTTTTGTAATTCCAATGCGTATGTGGTGGTAGTACACTAGGATTTTAATTTGCATGTCCTTAATAACTAATGAATTTAGCATTAATAATTGCCACTCTTCTTTTGAGCTCTTTCTCTTTGTAAGTTGTAGTTGTTTTACCTATAAATACATAGAAGACGAGGGGACGTTTTCTTTTGTTTGTTTGTGTCAATTGTCAGCATTGCAAATATCCTCTAATGTGTGGCTTAAGTTTTCAATCTTTCAATGTTTTTAGAGTAACAAAAGCTCTTGAGGTTTACCAGTTTTATTTTATTTGTGGGCTTTAAAAAAATCTTTACATATCCTAATGCTATTAAGAAATTTTTCTTTGTTTCTTGTAGAAACATTACAATTTTATTTACCACATTTTTATCTACAACACAGCATCCAATAGGGTCAAGGATTTTCTTCCCATGAATATTCAATATTTCAGCAACAGTTATTGGTAAATAAAATATGTATCCTTTCCCATGACATTCCATTGCTAGCTTTGTTATAAATAAAATGGCCATGTATGTGTGAGTCTTTTTGGATTCTCAATTCCGATTTATTGGCCTATACTTGTGTTGGTATCATACCACATTCATGATTGTGGCTTTATATTGGGTATTAATATATGATGCCAAGTTTTTTCTTCTTTAAGATTAAATTAGTTATCCTGATTTTAATATTTTAAAATAACATTTTCAGAATAGCTTTATAAATCAGAAGGAGGCTTGAAAGACAGAAACAAGCCCTGGCTGGTAGGTCAGTGGATTGATGCCAGCCTGTGAACCCAAAGGTCACTGGTTCGATTCCCTAGCCAGGACACATAACCAGGTTGCAAACCAGGTCTCCAGCCAGGTCCGTACGTAGCTGGAGGCAGGAGAAAGGCAACCATACACTGATGTTTCTCTCCCTGTCTGCCTCTCTCCCTTCCCTTCTCTTTGGAAATAATAAATAAAATCTTTTTTAAAAAGACAAAAAATAATGAAATATACTAGAATATAGAATTCAAAAATAAAGACAAAAATGAGAAAAAGGAAGGATATAGGATATCAAATCTGATGCTACAAATTTGCCAAAACAGAAAAAGTTCCTTGAAATTGAGAGAGAGAGAAAAGAGAGAGAGTGGAGGGAGAAAGTGGGTAATGAGCTTAGTAAACATAAATATTTTTTTAGCAAAATTAGTGGCATTTTAATAACATTCCTAAAGAGGCCTACCTTTTCCTCGAACCTCACCCTCACCTAAATACCGGTGCAACATTGCTCAGAATTGCTATTCTAAATATCATAGCTCATTTTCTCACAGATTAAGGAAGAGGTATATAAAAAAAATGTTATTCAACTTGAAATTAAGATATATTTTCACTTAAAGACAAACATTTCCACCCTTCAAGATTTTCAAGCTTCACAATATTTTAACAGATATTTTGCTTCTTTTAAAAACTGTTTTTCTTGCAATGCATTAAATTGTTCTCCTAAAATATTTAGATAATATGAAGAAACAAGTTGTTAACTACACATTCAAAATGTCCAGAAAATATAATATGTAAACACTTTGCTTAAATTTATTTTATTTTATACAAATAAAATTAAATCAGTTTAACTGTAGTAAGAAAAGTTTATCTTTTTTAATATCTTATTTTTTTTTTAGTTTGTGTCTATCTTTCTCTAAATAGGTCACATATGGCATCAACAATGCTTTATTAAAACCTCTTTGAAAGTTCAAGCTAATTTCCACATAATTGTGTTAAAGAATTAAATGAATCTCTGGAAACTTAAAAGGTTCATTGTGGTGATCTCTGTTGATGTCAAGGGGTTTCACTTTTGAATTACGCCCTTGTCAGGGAATCTGGACTGTTTGATTTGGGGAGTGAGTGTTTATGACATAGTTTTTCATTAACGTGTACTAGTTTCGTGGCATAACTGTAATCAATATTAACACTTCAACCTTATTAAGATATTACATTATATAAGCAACTATTGTTAGCTCAAATAGTAATTCTCTGTCCTCAAGTAATTGAGCCTAGTAGCAGTGGCACAGAAAGAATTACTGATTTAATTTAGGTTATTTCTCAGTGAACATTTTGAGCTAAGTATAATGTAAATGACCATGAATTGACCTAGGATAAACACAAACAGTATTATATTAAAATAAGAAATCATTCATTTGGAAAACATTGATATTATACATTTTTGAGTTATGAAATAATGCTAAATGTGCTTGTTCACAAATACTACCACTAAACTTCTCTATACTCAGGCTTCTTTAAGTATGCCATCTTTGAGGTTAGCATTTGCAACTCATCCTGCTCCCTTATCAGCTAATGTAATGGTTGCATATATTAAAGGAAGAATATGGAGAAGCAAAGAAAGGAGGAAAGAAGGAAGGAAGAAAGGAAGGGAGGAAGGAAGACAAGGAGACTGATAGATTCTAGCAGGCTTACCCATTTTTAAAATACTTTTGTTTTTGATAGAATGTAGGTATCCTGTACATTTGACATTGAGGTAGGAAAGTGGGCAGTCTAGGAAGATATGCATACAAAGAGAAAGCTAATGTATATTAAGAATTTATTATATGTTCATCAGTATGCCTAATTTATATATATTATCTATTTAATTTAATGGCCATAAAAATTCTTCAAGATAGATATTATTATTTTTACTTAATAATTTTAAAAAGTTGAAACCCAAAGAGTTAAGTAACTTGCTCAAGATCAAGCAGACAGTAATTGTACTATAGTGTATTTATGTTGTTTTTGCCAGTCCTGCATCTTCCCTACTTTCTTTTGATAAATATAAACCAATTTTCTTCTGGAGATACTTATTACCAAGTTTCAATGAACTGAATCTGTGGGCTTTAGGGAGAGCTGACTCCCATCCTTATCTGCTTGGGGGTCAATGAATTAGTGGCCTTGGCTGATCAGAACATTATAACCCCCATGCCAAAGTTGTTTGTTCAGATATGGGCTCATAAACTTAGTCAAAAGAATTAGCCTGACTTTTGAGTTAGCAAAATATATGTTCCTTCTAAGACTGGTGAACTTGAAAATGAACCAGGAGCTTTTAGTTACTGCCTAATGAAAAGGAAACTCGCCAGAGAATTGAGCCCACTAGATGAGAAGAAAATTACCACAGGGAGAGAACCAATTATTATATATAGCATTTGAACTCATTGCTGACCATTAATGAAGCTCCCCTCCATTTTTATTTTTATATTCTCACTTGAGTCATTTTGCCTTGGATTTCCTGTAAATGACAAGTCAAGCCCACCTCTCTGTCTTATCTCTCTTATACTTGTTACAATTGTCCATGAAAAATAGCTTTTATGCAAACTAAATAAATCTAATTATTGTAAATTGAATTAGAAACAGGTACACGTTTCCAGTAAAAATGTTAAAATGAAAATGTTGTCACTAAGTAAATATCACAGAAGAAGGTCAGGGGGAAATTTAACAATAAAGAGAAATTGTGCTTAATATTTTATGCCACTTAAAATTACATAAAAGTTCAAAATAATATATTAATAACAGGAATAGTTCCAACATAATATGAATGATGCAATATAATAAAGATTGACTTTAGTCCCTAAGGAAAAAATAAAAACCAATCAAATATAATAATCAGAATTTTGCTAATAGTTTTTATTTCTGTCTTAATTATCTGAAAACATCTGTTGGAACTAAGTAAAGTCTCCTGGGTTATGTTAATTGAACAGTACTACGTTTCAATCAATGAGAAAGCATTTATTAAATATAATATGTATTCAGTCATTAATGTGATTTAAAAACACTGGCCTTGAAGACTATAAATCTGGATAAACAGACAAGCTATATTTGCATGTAGTCATGTATGTGGTATTACTCCATGTGTTAAACATCCTACACAACCCTATTAGATTGCTTAGTAACATGCATATGCAAGTATTGGATTGCACAATTGTTTACTAATACAGTACCCTAAACTATTTGGGGGTACCCTGTTTCTCAAATATCAGATTTCATCCAGTTTTCAGAAAGGTTTAGTACTTGCTTACTAGCAGCAGCTCTTAAAAGGGGTCTAGACCATCTTGCCAGAGGAACAGAAATTATAGTCCAGGGATAGAGCAAAAAACTGACCATAAAATCAAAAAGTAAGGTAACAAGCCTTTTTCTGTCCCAGTCAGATCAAAAGTATTAGAGCAAGGAAGGGCCACAGAGCTCTAGACCAGAGATGTTTGGAGAATTTATTGAGTCTGAGCTATTCAGAACTGAGGATTGACAGTTGAAGAAAGAGATGAATTCAAGTCAGTTCAGTGATATGCAAGTGCCATTGGTCTGGAGAAACTCGAGACCTAGAAGATAGCACCAAATGAGGGAATTTATCTTTAACAAAGACATTTTAGGGGGCCCTGCCCAGTGACAACTAAAGCAGCATGATCTTTCCTATAGAAGAATTAGGATTATGGACTCTTGTCTGCATTCAGGTATTCTGAACTCTATATTCCTTCTGAAATTATATGCCAAGAATTGCATTTACTATGTGTGTTTGTACACTGTGCTTGTGGGGAAAAATAAGTCATTTCAGTTTAAACAATTCTTAAAAGGATCTATGACCATGAACAACTTTAAAGACTACTAAATCGAAGCCTAGTTCCAGGCCCAAATAGATAATGGAGATGGTTGATTACCTGAGTAGTTGAAATTTGCCTGGTTCAGGATAAAGAATAGAATAGCCTCTGTTACATAGTTCTATTTTCTGAGATATTACTGAGAAAATCTCTATTAAGAATTCAAAATGAAAGGACATGTAATACAAAAGTAGAAAGATTTTAACAAATAGCAATAATTTAAAATATTACATCTAGCTATTATACATACATATGAAATGAAAACTCTTACTTAAGAAAAATACTATATATGTGTTTCTCATGGGAGTGAGGGAACAGACACCTTCCTCTCTAAAACTGCCAGATCCTTGGCCATATGCTGTGACATAGAACCAATACCACACTCTGACTTCTGCCAGGACCTCAGTCATATGCCTTGTTATCAGGCCTTTTAGGGCCCGTTACTGTAAAACCTGCAATTTACCAACTGCACACCCTTCATCTTAATAAGGAAAAGGGAAATTTGTTCTCCTTTTCATTCCCTTTTCACTATTTAATCTATCATCTCTTACCACATTTTTCCATAGAACACAAAATACAAATTTTACCCAGGAAGGGCACTGTAGAAATGCTCATTCATTTGAGTCTTTGATTCATTCATTGAATCACACGTGCTGACCACCAGCTCTGCACCCTACCTCCAACCTTGGTCCCCACACTCTGGGGGCCGTGGGACTAGTAGCAGATCTGTTAGCAACATCCAAACAGAAAATGCACAGGTGTAGTGAGGCAAAAATATATTTATAGGCAAACACTGAACTTTTGCCTATGAGGTTCCGGGAAGATGGTGGAAGAATAAGTAGAGCTACACCAATCTCTTCTCAGGTCGCATCTGGAATTACTTTTTTGGAGAGGAAGTCAGCTGGAATTCCAACAGAACACCAGCTGGAAAGAAGCCCTAGAATCACAGACAGAACAGAAGAGGCCATTTCATCACAATGTGACTGATAGGAATTGTGGAAATGCTGGGCCCCAACCAGAGTCAGCGGCTGCTGGGACAGAGCCGGAGGCTCCACCTGAGAAGGGTAGAATGTGGTCCCCCAGCTGGGTGTCCCAGCTACAGCAACATGGCAAAGAGTAGAGCAGCATCCAGCTGAAAAGCACAGAAGCTGTGGAGTTTGCTAGCCTGAGAGAGCACTGGAGACAGAGAACTACTAGGGTGACCACAGTGAAGATACATTGGCACCCACCTACCTTGGGGTCCAGCAGAGGGAGGACAGAGAGGACTGAAGACACGTGGGGAGAGTTTGCACTGGTGACTTGGAGGAGAGAAGTGGGAAAGTGGCTGCGGGGATCCCAGTGCTGACTCATCGCCCACACCTTGGGTGATTGCACTGAACCAAGCCACTTCCCTGCAAGGGTCCTCATATCCCCGTCCACTGGAAGCAATCTGACGCACCCAGTGGCACTGGAGCCTGGTGCCTGATCATAATTCTTTGAGTTACATCTAAATAAACCTGTCCTGCCCTGCCCTGACTGAGCCTAGGTACAGTAGTTGGCACTTGAAGAATATCTCTCACCCAGCAGAACCTGGGCCTGGTGGTTGATTACAAACTCTCTGACTCACAGCTGGGTTGGTCAGTCAGTCAGCCCCACACAGTGGCATGTGAGCCTGGTGGCTGATCATGGATTCATTGGTTCACAACTGAGTTGAATTGTCCTGCCCAGTGGCCCCTGGGCCTGGTGGCTGATCACAGATTCTTTGGATTACAATAGAACCTTGCTGTCTAGCCTACCCACTCCTGACCCTAGTGGCCGATCACAGATTCATTGGATTATAGTTGGGTCTTACTGCCTAGCCCAGAGGCACCTGAGACTGGCAGTTGATCACAAATTCATTGATTTACATATGAATCTGTTCCACCAATCAACACTGCTAAACTGGCTGCTAATCCATTCGATTACAATTGAACCTCTCTGTCTACCCTAGCAGGGCCTGAGTTTGGTAGCTGACTCATTGATTTACAACTGAATTGGTCTGTCACCCCAAGCTGCATCTGAGCCTAGCAGGGGAATCACAGATAGATAGGATTACAACTAAATCAATCCTTCCAGGCTAGCAGTTCCTTAGCCTGGCAGCTGACCACAGTCTGATTGGATTACAACAAAACCTAAAAATGGAGAGAAGAAACAGTCCATCACCAAAAGGAAAGGATCGCTAAATGAAATACAGGCAAGCAAACTATCACACATGTAATTCAAAATAAAGATGATAGAGAAGCTCAATGAGCTCTGTGAGCTCAAAGAAAACTACAAACAACTCCATGTTTTTTGTAGACCTACAAAGAACTCCAGGGAAGCTACAGGGAACTTACTAAGAACTACACCAGCATTAAAAAGGACATAGAAACTATCAGTAAGAGCCAGGAGAAAATGAAGAATACAATTTCTGAATTGAAGAACACAGTGGGAGGAATCAACAGTTGGCTAGAGGAAGCAGAGGGTCAGATCAGTGAGCTGCAGAACAACTTAGAAAAATACTTTAAGACAGTGCAACACAATGAAAAATGGCTGAACAAGAATGAAGAGGTTTTATGAGAGCTGCAGCACAACATGAAACACACTTAAATCTGTATCATAGGGATGACAGAAGGAGAAGAGAAACAAGGAATAGAAAACCTGTTTTAAAAAGTAATGATAGAAAATTTTCCTAACATGATAAGTGAAAATGTTACTCAAGTTCAGGAAGCACAGAGGGTCCCAATGAAGATGAATCTAAACAGACCCACTTCAAGACACATTGAAATTAAAATGTCAAATTTCAAAGACAAAGAGAGAATCCTAAAAGCATCAAGAGAGAAACAGCAAATAGCATAAAAGGGGCTCTGATAAAGTTATCAAAAATTTTCAGCAGAAATAATTCAAGCCAGAGGGAATGGAATAAACATTCCAAGTAATGAAAACCAAAGGCATGCAACCAAGAATACTCTACCCAGCAAGGTTCTCATTCAAAATGGAAGGAGAAATAAGGAGTTTCACAGACAAAAGAAGACTAAAAGAATACATCTTTACCAAACCAGCATTGCAAGAAATGCTAAAGGGTCTGCCTTAGAGAGAGAGAGAGAGAGAGAGAGTGAGAGAGAGAGCGAGAGAGAGAGAGAGAGAGAGAGAGAGAGAGAAACAGTGAGAGACAGAGAGGAACACAGGTACAAAGTGAGAAAATGGCAATAAATAAGTATCAATCAATAATAACCTTTAATAAAAATGGACTAAATGTACCAGTCAAAAATCATAGGTAGCTGAATGGATAAGAAAACATGATTCACATATATGCTGTCTTCGAGAGACCCACCTCAGAACAAAAGATCAACACAGATTGAAAATGAAGGGATGGAAAAAATATATCAAGCAAATGGACATTAAAAAAAGGATAGGGTAGCAATAGTTATTTCAGTTAATATTTGACAAAGTGGGAAAGAACATAAAATGGAGTGAAAACAGTCTCTTCAACAAGTGGTGTTGGGAGAACTGGACAGTAACATGCAAAAAAGTAAAACTAGACCACCAATTTACACCATACACCAGATGGATAAAGGATCAAGATGGATAAAAGATTTAAAAATAAGGGCCATGGAGAAAAATATAAGCAGTAAAAATTTTAGATATCCTATGCAGAAATATGTTTACTGATACTTCTCCAAGGGCAAGGGAAATAAAAGAACAAATAAACAAATGGGACTATATCAACTGAAAAGTTTCTGTTCAATGAAAGAAAACACCAGCAAAATTAAAAGGGAACCTACTGTATGGAAAAACATATTTGCCAGTGATACCTCAGACAAGGGTTTCATATCCAAAATATATAAAGAACTAATGTGACTCAACACCAGGGAGACAGACAGCCCAATTCAAAAATGGACAAAGGACCTGAACAGATACCTCTCTGAGGAGGACATACAAAGGGCCCAAAGGCGTATGAAAGAATGCTCAACATCACTAGCCATCAGAGAGATGCAAATTAAAACCACAATAAGATACCACCTCACACCTGTCAGAATGGCAATCATCAACAAATCAACAAACAACAAGTGTTGGTGAGGATGTGGGGAAAAGGGAACCTTGGTGCTCTGTTGATGGGAATGCAGACTGGTACAGCCATTATGGGAAACAGTACAGGGTTTCCTTAAAAATGGAACTGCCTTTTGATTCAGCAATGCCACTACTAGGACTATACCCAAAGAACCCTGAAACACCAATTCAGAAGAACCTATGTACCCCTTTGTTCATAACAGTGCTACTTACAATAGCCAAGTGCTGGAAACAGCCTAAGTGCCATCAGTGGATGATTGGATCAAAAAGCTTTGGTACCCTTACACAATGCAATACTACCCAGCAGAAAGAAAGGAGGAACTCCTACCCTTTGCAACAACATGGATGGAACTGGAAGGTATTATGCTTAGTGAAATAAGACAGTCAGTGAAACACAAATACCATATGATTTCACCCGTTACAGGACAATAATGAACAAAACAAACAAATAAGCAAAACAGAACCAGATACACGAATAAAATGAATAGACCTTCAGTGGGCAGAGGGGAGGAGGAGGGAGGATGGGGAAGGAGGAGGCAGAGAAGGGGAGCAGTTTAGTAAAGGAACTAGTATGGAAGAACCATGGACATGGACAACAAGTGGGATTGACTTTGTGGGGGAGTGGGTGGGGAAGGGGAAAGAGGAGAGGATAAAGGGAATGGATGTAATAAAACAATGATAAAATTAAATTAAAAAATAAAGCCTGGATTATAGGGCTTTTGTTTTTAGAGTTTTATTTTTTCAAAAAAGAAAAAAGAAAGAAAGAAAACAAAATACTTTCTCTCTACCTGTCCCAGCTTCTTTATTCCCTTTGGGCAACCTCTATTTTCTGTACAGCCATTACAGCCACTATGGAAAGATGTATCAAAACCTTTTCCTGGAAAAATTGGGACCGAAGTTTGGCATTAGTTACTGATTCAGTTTGACATTGTCTGGTCTAATTTCCAAAATAATTTAATTGCAGACCACAAAAACACAGTGAAACCCTATCAATAAAAGGTTATCAATAGGGAAAGGATAGTGAGTATTTAGTATAAATGTGTTGAGTGAATAAATGAATATGCGTGAAAACTAGATGAAGTAATATTTAGGAGACTAAAAATCAAACACTTTCATTATCTCGTATTACTATATTCACCTGTTACTCATCACCCATAAAGAATTCTTCATGTTATAAGAGAATTATAATAACAATAGAGTCATAGAATTATAGTGAAATACCATTAAAATGTTTTATTTTTTCTGTCTCCTATGCATTAATTCATTTAATTTTCACAAATATGTACTTATTCATTCATTATTCCCTCAACAGATTTATATTGAGTGCATATATGGCATGGGACATAAGAAAATACAGCTATACAAAGTTCTTGTCTTCATGCTGCTTAAATTCTGGAAAATACTAAGAGAAAATAGACATGTGAGTTATATACAGTGCAGTTTCTGGTAAGAAATAGGTTTAACCCAATTAGATTTTAGATTTAGAATTAAAAGAGTTATAGCAGAAGTAATGATTTTTTATGATATGATCAAGGAATAATGAATTAAATGTCTTTGTCAAAGTGAGGTGTTTGAGGCAAGACCTGAGAAAAATAAAGGAGTAAGCCTTGTAAGGGGCTGGAGATAAAAAAAATTCCAATCAATGAGAAACATTAAAGCCAAGGCTCTCAGACAGAAACCATTTCTACTATTCTAGAGTAGTTATTAATATTTTTTATTATTAAGAATGAAAGTAGGTACTTCCAGCCAAATGGAGGCATAGGTAGACATGCTGTATTTCCCCCTGTAGCTAAGAAGGAATGCATCTACCTCAACAATAGAGACAATTAAAAATTCCAGAAAGTTGAGCTGCATGGAAATCCAACAAACAAAGATAAAAAGAAGAAATACTTATCCAGACAGGTAGGAGGGGCAAAGCCAGATCAGAAAGGATGCAGTTTGGCTGCATGGAAACTTTGGCGGGATAGCAGCTATGGCTTGCAGGGGGAAAGTGCAATCACCCATTTAAAAAAAGTAGGGACACCTGAGGGGGGCTCCCAGCAATAAAGGAGATTGTGCAGCTCACAGTTCCAGCTCAAGGGGTGGGGAGGTGGGTGATTAAAGCATCATTGCTTCTGACTGTGAAAAACCAGTGGGGGTTGGGGCAGAGGAAGAAACTGCCAGTCTCTCAGCAGAGTTCGTTTATTTAGAGGCCCCCACAGTCTTGGATTATCTACAGAACCACCCCTTCTAAGAACCATAGCCAGGGTAACAGCCAGGGAAATAGCTAGAGAGGTGCCAGTCCCATAAAGGAAGAAACAGAAGTGCCTGGAAAAGGGCCAGTGCTGAGCAAGTGGTATTGTTCCCTCTTAGACCCCTCCCCCACATATAGCACCACAACATGGTGAAACATGTTGCTCAGGACTGATGAACACCTAAGGCTCCACCCCTTACAATGTAACAGGTGGAACAGCTTTACCTAAGACACAGAGACAAACACAGAAGCCTATCAAGTAGAGGAGACAGAGATATATGGCCCAAAAGAGGGAACAGATTAAGGTTCCAGTGAGAGTACTAAGCCATGAGGGGAAAGCCAACTTATTAGACAAAGTTTAAAATGTTGGCGATAAAGATGCTGATAGACTTGATGGATACGCTTGAGTACAGCAAACACAGAAGGGAAGAAGGGAAGGCTATGCTAAGTGAAGCAAAGGGAAATCCACATGAAATCAATGGTGAAGGGAAGGAAAATGGGGTTCAAATTAATTACTTGGAATATAATGAAGAAAGAAATAGTCAACCAGTACAGAATAAAGAAACAAAACTTAAAAAAAAAAAAAAAAAAATGCGGAGAGCCCCAGAAGTCTCTGGGACAACTTTAAATGTGCCAACATCCAAATCATAAAGGTGCCAGAAGAGAAGAGAAAAAGAAAGAAATTGAAAACTTGTGTGATAAAATAATGAAGGAAATCTTCCCAAATTTGGCAAAGGAAATAGGTATACAAGTCCAGGAAGCACAGAGAGCCCAAAACAAGCTGGACCCAAAGAGGACCACACCAAAACACATCATAACTAAAAGCCCAAGGATTAAGGGTCGGAGGAGAGTCTTAAAAGCAGCAGAAGAGAGGGGAGTTACCTACAAAGGGGTTCCTATGAGACTGTCAGCTGATTTCTTGAAAGATACTTTGCAGGCAAGAAAGCACCAGCAGGAAGTACTCAAAATAATGAAAAGCAAGGACTTTTGACTGGGACTAATCTGTTCAGCAAAGCTATCATTTAGAATGGAAGGGTAGATAGGATGCTTTCCAGACAAGGTAAAACTAAAGGAGTTCACCTTCGCCAAGCCATTATTATATGAAATGTTAAAGGAACTTACTTAAGAAAAAGAGGGTTAAATTTATGAATATTAATATGACAACAAACTCACAACTACCAACTACAGAATCTAAAAAGATAAAATTGAAAACAAACTAAGCAAACAACCAGATCAGAACCAGAATTATAAGTATGGAGATCATTGTGAGGGTAATCAGCTGAGAGGGAGAAGAGGAAAAATGGGGAAATGGTGCAGAGGTTAGGAAACATAATTGGTGGGTACAAGATAGACAGGGGGATGTTCAATAAAATATACTTTAAAAAAGAGCAAAAAGAATGAAAGTGAGACTGAAAAATTTTATGACCTCTTTCATGACCACATATATTACCAATAAGACACCTAGAGGTGGTTCTGGTCAAGATGGAGGCTTAAGTATACCCTTTGTCTCCCTGCACAACTGTAAGAAGGATAATAGCTGATCTCAAAGCAAAAAACACCAAGAACTTATCTGGAACCTGAGAGAAGTCCATGTGTCAATGACAAGCCTGGGGAACTGAGTGAATTTGGAGAAGATTGTGAAAGCACCCAGCCACTCTGGCCAGTAACCCGCTCCAGCCACTGCTAGTGGATCGGCCCACCCAGTGAGGCATCCAGGGCCTGCTCCAACTGACGGCAGAGCACTTGGCCCTGTTTCCCAAGTTACAGCACTCGCTGGCGGAAGCACCCAGCAGCGGCAGTGGTAGCAGGCCCAGGTGGGAGTTCAGCAGGATGGGGGATGTGTCTGGCAATCCACAGGTCCTGAAACAAACAGAATGCATAGTCCTGGGGCTTCTGCCCACAAGGTAGGTGCCTGAACTCGCAGGAGCACCCCCAGGCAACAACGGAGGTAGCAGACGCAAACCAGACCTCAGAAGCTGGGATTAAGCACTCCAACCTGAGCTCAACTTGAGGAAATCTGGCAGTCTGCACCTCGGAATCATATAGGTCTCTTACCACAGAAGATCACTAAAAGAAAACAGGGAGTCATAGCAGATTTACATATGAAACAAAAACAAGCAAGAAAAGACACCTAAAATGGAGGGAAAAAGAAACAATCTACCACCAAAAAGAAAAGAGGAATACCTAGAAAAACTGCTAAGTAAAATAGAGATAAGCAGTCTATTAGATACAGAATTCAAAGCAATGGTTATAAGAAAGCTCAATGAGCTAAAAACAAACAAACAAATAAACAATCCCCAGGGGAATTATAAAGAACTCCAAGGAAACTACAACAAACTTATGGAAAATTATACCAACATTAAAAAAGACATAGCAACCACCAATAAGAACCAGGAGGAAATGAAGAATACAATTTCTGCACTGAAGAACATGGTAGAAGGAATAAAAAGCAGGTTAGAAGAAACCAAGAACCTGATCATAGCATTGGAGGAAAATAAGAAAAAGATACCCAGACACTGCAACAAAACGATAAAAGGTTGGAAAAGAATGAAGAGGTGTTAAAAGAACTTCAAGACAATGTGAAACAAAATAATACCTGTATCATAGGGATACCAAAGGCAAGGAAGAGGAACAAGGAGTAGAAAACCTGTTTGAAAAATTAATGACAGAAAACTTCCTGAATTTGGTGAGAGAAAAATTTACCCAAGTCCAGGAAGCACAGAGGGTCCCAAGGAAAATGAACCCAATCAGGCCTACACCTAGACACATCATAATTAAAATGGCAACATTCAAAAATAAAGAGAGAATCCTAAAGGAAGCAAGAGAGAAATAGCTAATAACATACCAGGGAGCTCCAATAAGGCTATCAACTGATTTCTCAAAAGGAACACTACAAACCAGAAGAGAATGGCAAAAAAATAGTCCAAACAATGAAAAGCAAAGGCCCCCAACCAAAAATACTCTACCCAGCAAGGCTCTCATTCAAAATAAAAGGTGAAATAAGGAGTTTCCCAGACAAAACAAGGCTAAAAATCTACACCTCCACCAAACCACCATTGCAAAAAATATTAAAGGGACTGCTCTAAGAGAGAAAGAAAAAGAGACAGAAAAGCAGGTACAAAGAGAAAAAAATCACAATGAATAAGAACCTATCGATAATAACCTAATATGTAAATGGATTATACACTCCAATCAAAAGACAGAGGGTAGCTGAATGGATAAGAAAACATGACCCACATATATGCTGTCTTCTGGAGACCCACCTCAGAACAAGAGATTTACACAGACTGAAAGTAAAGTGATGGAAAAATATATTTCAAGCAAATGAACATTAAAAAAAGCTGGGGTATCAATATTCATATCAACAAAATAGACTTCAAAATATAGGCCATCAAAAGAGACAAAGAAGGTCATTTTAATAGTTACATCAAGAAGACATAACCCTTGTAAACATTTATGCCCCCAATATAGGAGCGCACAAATATATAAGAAAAATCTTAGAGGACTTCAAGAAGGATATTGACAGCAACACATTAATATTAGGGGATTTTAGTACCCTATTATCAACAATGGACAGACCTTCCAAACAAAAAAACACCAAGGATATTGTGGCAGTGACCAACACTCTAGATAAAATGGACTTAACTGATATATATAGAACTTTTCACTCCAAAGAAGCAAAATACACTTCCTTTTCAAATACACAGGGAACTTTCTCAAAGATAGACATGATAGGACACAAGACAAGCCTCCACAAATTTTTAAAAAATGAAATGATATCAAGGATCTTCTCAGATCACAATGGATTGAAGTTAGAAACCAAACTCAAGGAAAAAAACCCAAAACATTCAAATTCATGGAAGCTGAATAACACACTATTGAATAATAATTGGGTTAACAATGAAACCAAAGAAGAAATCAAAAAGTTTCTGGAAGTGAATGAAAATGAATACACAACAACCCAAAACCTATAGGACACAGCAAAGGCAGTTCTGAGAGGGAAGTTCATAGCAATACATGCCTACCTAAAAAAGGTCAGAAGAAGCTTATACAAACAACCTAACCATAAAGCTGCAACAGCTAGAGAAGCAACAATAAACAAAGCCCAGAACAAGTAGGAAGAAGGAAATTATCAAGATCAGAGCAGAACAAAATGACTTAGAGACTAAAATCAATAAATCCAGGAGCTGGTTTTTGAACAGATAAAACAAAAATGACAAGCCTTTAATCAGATTCATCAAGAAAAAAAGAGAAAGGACCCAAATAAACAAAATCAGAAATGAAAGGGGAGAAATTACAACTGATACCACAAAAATACAAAGGATTGTAAGAAATTACTACAAACAACTATATGACAAGAAATTTGACAACCTGGTGAAATGGACACATTTCTAGAAACATATAATCTACCAAAATTGAATCCAAAAGAAGAAGAAAGGCTGAATAAATAACAACTAGTGAAATTAAAGCAGTAATTAAAATACTCCCAGAGCACAAAAGCCCTGGACCAAATGGCTACACAGGCTAATTTTACCAAACATTTAGGGAAGAAGTAACTCCTATCCTTCTCAACCTATTCCAAAAAAATCCAACAAGAGGGAAGACTCCCAAACTCTTTCTATGAGGCCAATGTTATTTTAATCCCAAAACCAGACCAAGACACAACTAAGAAAGAAAACTACATGTCAATATTGCTGATGAATATAAATGCTAAAATTCTCAACAAAATATTTGCCAGCCAGATCCAGCAATACATTAAAAAGATCATACACCCTGATCAAGTGGTATTCATCCCAGGGATACAAGGATGGTACAACGTTCTCAAATCAATAAACTGAATATACCACACAAAAAAATGAAAGACAAAAACCATATGATCATATCAATAGATGCTGAAAAAGCATTTGATAAAGTACAGCAACCATTTATGATAAAAATGCTTAGCAAAATGGGAATAGAGGGAGCATACCTCAACATAATAAAGACCATATATGAGAAGCCTGCAGCCAACATCATACTCAATGGCCAAAAACTCAAAGCTTTTCCCCTAAAATCAGGAACAAGACAATGGTGTCCACTCTCTCCACTTCTGTTCAACATCATTTAGGAAGTTCTAGCCATAGCATTCAGACAAGAAAAAGGAATCAAAGGTATAAATTTGAAAGGAGGAAGTAAAACTGTCATTATTTGCAGGTGACATGACAATGTACATAGAAAACCCAATAGACTCCACCAAATACTGACTTGACCTAATAAGTAAATTTAGCAAACTAGCTGGATATAAAGTCAATATTCAGAGGTCAAAGGCATTTTTTGTATACCAACAATGAAACATGAGAGATAGAAGCTAGAAAACAAATCTCATTTATCATAGCAATAAGAAAAATAAAGTATTTAGTAATCAACTTAACCAAGGCAGTAAAAGACTTGTACTCAGACAACTACAGAACACTAAAGAAAGAAATTAGGGAGGATACAAATAAGTGGAAACATATACCATGTTCATGGATGGAAAGAATTAACATCATTAATGTCCATACTACCCAAAACAATCTCTAGATTCAATGTAACCTCAATTCAAACACCAATGATTCATTTCATAGATCTAGAAAAAAATACTTCAAAAATTTATATGGAGCCAAAAACAACCACAAATAGCCACAGCCATCTTGAGAAAGAAGAACAAAGTAGGTAGAATCACAATACTGGACATAGAAATATATTATGAAGCCATTGTAATCAAAATAGTCTGGTACTGGGAAAAGAAGAAAAATACAAATCAACAGAACAGAATAGAGGGCCCAGAAATAAATCCAGGACTCTATGGGCAACTAATATTCAACAAAGGGAGAAAGAATATAAAATGAGGTGAAAATAGCTTCTTCAACTAGTGGCGTTGGGAAAATTGGACAGGGACATGCAAAAAAGTGAAACTAGACCACCAATTTATAACATACATCAGAATAAACTCAAGAAGGCTAAAGGACTTAAACATAAGCCATGACACCATAAAAGTCCTAGAGGAAACCATGGGCAAAAAATGGCAGATATCCCATGCAGCAATATTTTCACTGATACCTCTCCAAGGGCAAGTGAAATAAAGGAACAAATAAACAAATGCAACTACCTCAAACTGAAAATCTGCTCAGCTAAAGAAAACATCAGCAAAATTAAAAAGGAACCAACTATATGGGAAAACATATTAGCCAATGACACCTCAGATAAGGGTTTGATCTCCAAAATAAATGAAGAATTTATACGACTCAACACAAGGGAGACAGACAACCTGATTAAAAAATAAGCAAAGGGCCCTGGCTGGTGTAGCTCAGTGGAAGGGTGCCAGCCTGCGAACCCAAGGGTCTTGGTTCGATTCCCAGCCAGAGCATATAACCAGGTTGCAAACCAGGTCTCCAGCCAGTGAACAGACACACTCCTCTGAGGGATACATACAAAGGACCCATAGGCACATAAAACAATGCTCAATATTACTAGTCATCAGAGAGATGCAAATTAAAACCACAATGAGATACCACCTCACACCTGTCAGAACGGCAATCATTAATACATCAACAAACAACAAGTGTTGGCAAGGATTTGTAGAAAAGGGAATTCTAGTGCCCTGCTGGTGGGAATGCAGACTGGTGCAGCCACTATGGAAAACAGTATGGAATTTTCTCAAAAAAACTAAAAATGGAACTGCCTTATGACCAAGTGATTCCACTGCTAGGATTATACCCAAAGAATCTTAAAATACCAATTTAGAAGAACCTATGTACCCCTATGTTCACAGCAGCACTATTCACAATAGCCAAGAGCTGGAAGCAGCCTAAATGCTCATCAGTGGATGAATGGGCCAAAAAACTTGGGTACATTTACACAATGGAATACTACACAGCAGAAAGAAAGAAGGAACTTTACCTTTTGGGACAGCATGGATGAAACTGGAGAGTAATGTGCTTAGTGAAATAATCCAGGCAGCAAAAGACAAATACCATATAATATCATTTAATACAGGAGACTAATAGACAAACAGAACAAAGCCAGGGGTATAGGGAAAAAAAGGAGCAGAATGACGGTGACTAGGGGGGAAGTAGGGTAAGGGTTTATTGGAGGAGCTAATGTGAAAGACCCATGGAAATGGACAATAAGGTGGGAACTGACTGTGGGAGAGGGGACAAGGAGGTTGGGGCAAGGGTAGCAATGAGGGAAAAAATGAAACAATTTCATTACAACAACAATAAAAAAATGTATAAAAAAAGATACCTAGAACTGGAGCCAAGAGTTGTGATTGGTCACTCAGAGCTCACAAATGTGTACCAGCCTTAAATGCTGCACTATTTAGAGAAAGCACTGAAGATGGTTCTTTCTAATGAAAAGGCTGCCTGTTCGCGATCTGTGAAGAAAAGTTTGTCACTGACATAAATGGATAGATGTAGACTATGGAAAGATGCGTTCACTAAGATCTCTTTGGGAATGAATGTTAATATTATTTATCTTTGCATCCTTAGTCATTAATATAATGCCTAGTATAAAGTGATTAATATAAATCATGATTACTTTTAACTCTGGGATTGGGAGCTTGTAGTTCTGTGTTCAAGGTTATATCACTTAATAACTATATACCTTTGTCAAATCACATAATTATTCTAACCTTTTATTTTCTTCCTTTATATAAAAGGGAGTATAAAATTTTATGCTCAATACTTTCAGGACAGAAAGTAGCTAAGTAGCCAAGATTTTAAAGCACTTGGGGATAAAAGCAGGCTATATGTCCCCGGAAATATTTTAAAAATCTCCTATCAAATATACAAGGTAATAGCAAGGTAAAGAATTAACAGAGAATAAAATAAAGACCAAAAAGATCAGATGATTGATAATGCTGAAACAAAAAAATGAATGTAAGATCTAAGGCTAGAGAGAAAGACCTATGGCAATTATGTTCAAAATGGGTCATTTTAATAGACTACCTGTTGCATGATTGAGTTATCCCGGATTAAAATACCAGAGTGTGCTCGGGCACTTAGAGAACAAAACATGAGCCTATTTGCCACTGTTTATATACTTCAAACTTGCTAAGAGTGAAATAAAAATGACAATCATGTGATGTGATAGAGGTGTTAACTAATGCTGCAGTGGTAAACATATCAAAGTCTATAAATATGTTAAACCTGTATGTCATGTTGACACTTTAAACTTATACAGTTACATGTCAGTCATGTCTTGATAAAAAATGGTTGCAGTTTCATATAACCACTGGAACCTAATGATTTTTAACACATAATTGTAGAATCTAATAGTAAACTATGAAACTAAATTCACAGATAAAAATAGTATTACTTGGTTTGAGTTGCAAACCAGCCTTGTATAAAACACTCCAGTAAGAATCTACATTTGGTTAAATAATGTCAAAAATGTTAATAGCCTGGGACTACACCTTGCTTTAGCTAACAAATTAGCCTGAGATAATGGCTGCTGGCACAAGACACAAGGTCCCTGATTCAGAAACAAAGGACATTTTTACTCATGATAGAGCATGCATTTTGAACTTGTTTGCTTTGGCTCTGTTTGTGCCCAAATTCCACTGACACAATGGGGAACTGCCCAGGTAGATGTAGGAGTTTGGTGTCACAGCTGAAAAGCCCTGAACCTAGGAAAAGCCAGTCTTTTAAAAGGGGTTATTGGAAAACCTGCCCAAACTTTACCCCAGAGATGTTACTTCTTTCTTTCTTTTTCCTTCCGTTCTTTCTTCCTTCCTTCCTTCCTTCCTTCCTTCCTTCCTTCCTTCCTTCCCTCCTTTTTCTTTTTCTTTTTCTTTCTTTCTTTCTTTCTTTCTTCCTTCCTTCCTTCCTTCCTTCCTTCCTCCCTCCCTCCCTCCCTC